>CAUYQV010114073.1:0-10707 GCA_963574575.1 Galagoides demidoff | reverse complement strand
TGGGAGGCGGAGGCAGGAGACTCGCTTGAGCCCAGGAGTTGGAGGTTGCTATGAGCTGTGATGCCATGGCACTCTACCCAGGGGGATAGCTTGAGGCTCCGTCTCAAAAAATAAATAAATAAATAAATAAATAAATAAATAAAAAATAAAAATAGCCAGGCGCTGAGGTGAGTGCCTGTAGTCCCAGCTACTTGGGAGGCTGAGGCAAATGAATTGCTTACGCCCAAGAGTTTGAGGTTGCTGTGTGCTGTGACAGCATGGCATTCTACTGAAGCTAACAAAGTGAGACTCTACCTCAAAAAAAAAAAAAAAAAATTATAGAGACAGGGTCTTGCTCTGTCACACAGGCTGGAGTGAGTGCAGTGGCAGAATTATAGCTCACTGAAGCATCGAACTCCTAAGCTCAAGCAATACTCCCACCTCAGCCTCCCCAGTAGCTGGCACTACAGGTGTGCAGCACCATGCTCAGCTAATTTTTTTCATTTTTTTGTTTAGAGACAGGGTCTCACCATATAGTCCAGGCTGATCTTAAACTCCTAGACTCAACTGATCCTCCTGCCTTGGCCTCCCAAAGTGCTGGGATTAAAGGCATGAGCCACTGTGTCTGTTCCTACTATTTATTACACCTCTGTGTCTTTGTCTTGCCCACCTTCATATGCCCTCAGTTCCTAATAGGGCCCATACCTAGTTGGCCCATGTTAAAATGCTTACCAGAAAAAGAGAAATACAACCTCTTGATCTCTAAAGTTGCCCTCCCTTGACCCCAGGAGATAAGGACAGAGGAAGGAAGACCAAAACCTCCTGCCATGAGATCCATTTCCCTTCTCTGAAGGCACTCTGCCCTTGAAGTTGGTTGGTTACTATCTGTGCTTCCCACTAGAATACATGTTGAAGTAAGGGACCTCGGTCTTATTCATGGCCCAGAACAATGCCCAGCACAGTATTAAATAGGTGCTGAATGAATAAATGTGTACAAATGAATAAGTAAGAAAATGTGTACACTTGTCTTCATTAGAGCCTCTGGGACCCACAACTGATAACGTAAGTGTACTCTGCAGACATGGGCAGGGGGCCACAAGATCCCCTTTCTCCCAAGTATGGTTGAAAGGCAGTCACCAAAGTGAAGTGGGAGTCAGACTCAGAACACAAGCACAGCTGGGGACCCACCCAACCTCCTCCCTCCTGCTTCTCCTGAATCAAGCCTAAGCCCTCCTTTCATTTCAGAGGGGGAACCCTATCCTCTGAACTTATTGCAGCCCATGACAATCACCTGGCCCCTCTCACTTAAGACAGTTCTCTCTGCCTCCCTACATTTATTCCCTTCTACTGCTCTGCTATTAAAACTATCGCATGTTTCTGTGAGAATGCATGTGACTTGAGGCATTCTAAGACCTACTGATTGGAGACGTGACAGTGACTTGTATAAAAGTCCAGGAGACATTTATTTAGTGTTTTCCATGCTGAGACTTCTGCTTCAATATTTCTTGCTAGAACCAATGTAGTGACTGTAAGGCCCTGTCAACAAGGCCCAAAACCCTCACCCATACACACCTGCCTCCTGTCCTGGGGCACAAATCAGCATTCCCACCCTGCCCCCACCCTCCCCAAACTGCCTCCTGTTACATACAAAAAAGCAAAGGAACTAAAAACGGCAGCTGGGGAGCTCAGTTGACTCACCAGGCATAATCATCTCCTCCCAGAATCTCCCATCTTCTCCTGGGTTTTTTGCCAACACAAAGTAAAAAGAAGCATGAGATCTTAAAAAAAAAAGCAAAACAAAACAAAACAATAAAACTCTGTGTTTATGCAGTGGCCTTTCACCTGAGTACAGATTTAAACCTTTGTTTCTGCCCTTTCCAATGTGGCTTCCTTAAAATGCCTTTAAGAAATCTGCCATTGAGAAGCAGGTCCAGGGCTGCGCTGGTGGGAAACAGGCCTTCCATGTACTATCTAGTTCCAGCTCTACTGCTAGAAGGTGCTGAATAAGATGTGCCTCTTGCCACTGCACCTCCCTCTAGCAGTGGGACAAATACTGCCTTCCTGCTCATCTAGCTTGAAAAGGGGAGTTGGAGGAGGAGGAGGAAATGTTAGAAAAAACACTGGGGCAGAGTTTGCTGCCTCAGAAGTCACCATGGCCAGAGGTCAGAGCACAAGAGAAACTACCCAAGGCCATCGCTGCTGCCCTCACCTCAGAACTGTCCCCATCAGCCAGACTAAAATGTGACTGCTTCACTTAAGTGACCACTAAAAATCCAACTGGGCTGCACCTGCTGACAAAGGTGCTGTCTTCCTCCTACTTCAGATCATTAAAAACCCTAGCAGTAGGGGGCACCTGAGTCATGGAATGGGAGAAGGGGCGCCTGTTTCAGGGGCTACCGAAAAATGGATCAAATCAGCTGAAATGCAGAAGCCAGACAACTCCATCACGAATGCGGCTCTCCAGCAATCTTTCTGGGCAGGAAGAGGGGGTGTTTCTTTTTTGTCTTTGTCATTTGGCATCTCTGAGGACAACTTACTTGTGTGATAAACACTATGGCTATAAAGAGACACTTCCACAGGCAAATGCAAATCTTTTGTAGCCTAGTAATCAAGAAACCTCCAACTTACCAAAGGTTCCACTGTGAGAAGGAACTATTTTTCCATAGAAACCCGTTACAAATGGTGGTTATGTTTTGAAGCCAGCCCATGAGAGCCCACCATTATATCTGACGTAGTATATGAACCATTCTTGGGTTGAACCACAGTCTAGAACAGGAAAATGGACTCAGGAGCCTAGAACCTTGGCACCTAGGAACTCCAAGGATCATGGGCAGCAGAGACTGGAGCTCCCGAACCTCCAAGCTCTGCGTGGGAGCTTAAAAGAAGGACTTGAGCAAAAGGCTTCAAAGCATTTTTTGGGGTGGCTGGAGCTTAAGGTTGGGTAGGAGGGAAGGTCTTATAACCCAGATGAGGTGAGGATTGAGGCTAGAGGAATTTTAAGTGAGTACTGCCTTAATGCAGGGAAGGGCTAATTAAAGAAGACTAGGTAGGGGTCAGGCACAGTGGCTCAGGTCTGTAATCCTAGCGCTCTGGGAGGCCGAGGCTCAGGAGTTCAAGACCAGCCTGAGCAAGAGTGAGATCCCCATCTCTATAAATAAATAAATAAATAAATAAATAAATAAATAAATAAATAAATAAAGCTGGGAGTTGTGACAGGGAGGCTGAAGCAAGAGGATCATTTGAGCCCAGGAGTCTGAAGTTGCTGTGAGTTAAAATGCCAGGGCATTCTCTCAAGGGTGACAAAGAGAGATTCTGTCTCCAAAAAAAGAAAAAGAAAATGATAAGGTAGAAAAACTTTCAGGTACAGAGAAAAGGGAACCTGTACCATTATTCTGACTTGTCAGGGGTGAATGCTCTTTATAACTGTCTCCCCTAGGCCAGTCACAGTGGCTCATCAGGCACAGTAGTCCCAGCTACTTGGGAGGCTGAGGCAAGAGAATAGCTTGAGCCCAAGAGCTGGAAGTTGCTGTGAGCTGTGACGCCACACACTCTACCATGGGCAATATAGTGAGATTCTGTCTCAAAAAAAAAAAAAAAAGCAACAGCCCACCCAGAATACCTCCAATCAGAACCATTTGGCTGGGTAGCAGCAAGCCATTGCCACCCATTCCACCACTCAACTTCATCCATCCTAACCATCAGGGACAAAGAACACCACAGGTATAAAGGGGACTCTCCCTGAAGTCTTGAAAACAGAAGGTATAAAATCAGAAATTACCACCTATCCAATACTATCCAACACACTTAGAACAATGCCTGGCAATATGTTAGTTACTATTACAGGCAGTCCCCAGGTTACAAACAAGACAGGTTCTGTAGGTTGTTCTTAAGTTGAATGTGCATGCTTAAGTTGGAATAGGTATATTTTATCTATTATTACCTGTAATAGCCTCCGTTCCTAAGTGCAAGCTTGATGTAAGTCAGATGTTTATAACTCAGGCACTTCCTGTACTATAAATCCATATGCTTCCCCAACTTATTCTATAGGTTACCAGAAGATACAGCTCAAATTTCTTTACCCAAAGCTCATCACAGTGCTCTGCATCTCCAGAAAGAGATCCACGGGATCTTTTCAAACTGGCCTAGGAATGCAGTCAAAGGTCACTTACAGAGCTGGAACGTGGGTTTCCTGCAGAGCCAAGAAAGGCTCCAGCAGCTCAACCATTTCGCCCCTTCCATAAAAAACCCTACTCTCCCCTGTTAAAAAGCACTCTAAATCGACACATCTCTAGATAAAAGAACCTGGAAACTGCACATCGACAGTCATCATGGGAAATGTGACTAGTGATTCTCACACGCACACGTATGCTTGAGGTAGCCCAAGTAAACTGGTCTCACACGCAGTACTTACTGAGGCTGGGCACTGCCTCTTCAGCTTCAAGACAAGGGGAGCCCATGCATACACATATGGGGAGGGTTATGGTGGTAGTTACAGCTTAGCCACACTTCTAGCTCCTGAGTGTCTCTGCCCTGGGACTTGGTAGCCTCTTTCACAGCCAGGGACCTGTCGCCAGCTGTCCTTCACACAACATAACAGGACCACTGTTTGGTAAGGTGGGATTTGGGGTGCTGGGTTTTATATCCCATGAACCAGCATGCATCTGTCTCAGGGACAGTTTCCTGAAAAACCTACATGTCCTGAGCCCCTGTAGCCAGGACTTGAGATAAGAGAGAAAGGGAAATGAGATTCCAGAGCAAGGAATTCAGGGGTAACAAAGGCTAGAAGCAAAACTGTTTGCTGCCTTCTCACAGCTGAAAGCACTCCCCTGTGGGAGCTGACTCCCCACTTGCTCCTAAGAAAGCACATACATTCCCACTGACCTTCTGTGGCAGACCAGGCTTCCTCTTGGAATCCCCACCCTTTACCCTGACCAAGCTCTACCATGTCAAGTGACTGTGGTATTTAACACGGACGCTGGTTACCCCATGAAGAGATAACCAAGGTCATGTAAGCTGGGCCAACACGTTCTGCTGCACTTGTTTATAGGCAAGGGGATTAAAACAATCTGTTAGGGGAGAGAAGGGGGTAAATTCTGTGCACAGGACAAGCTTTGGGAAAACACCATAGAGGCCTCCCGCCAAGAAATCTTTTGCTCAAATATAAAGCAGAAATCTCTCACCAAATGCCAAACCAGCTAACTATGCCAAATACCACTCATGATCAAGTGACCTTGAGGCACTGCTTCATTTTTCCAATGTTCTTTGTATAAAAGGCTAATATTTGAGGTTTTGGGGGTGGAGGAAAAATGAGAGTGGTCAACATAGGGTCCCTAAAGAGCCCCAAATTAATACTCAAGCAAAGGCTTTCAGGCCGCCCATGAAATACATGTAGGGTTTAGAAAATAAGAGAGAGGCTCGGCGCCTGTGGCTCAATAGGCTAAAGCGCCAGCCACGTACACCTAAGGTGGTGGGTTCGAATCCCCAGCCCGGGCCTACCAAACAACAATGATGGCTGCAACCAAAAAATGGCCGGAGTTGTGGCAGACACCTGTGGTCCCAGCTACTTGGGAGGTGGAGGCAGGAGACTCGCTTGAGCCCAGGAGTTGGAGGTTGCTATGAGCTGTGATGCCATGGCACTCTACTCAGGGGGACAGCTTGAGGCTCCGTCTCAAAAAAAAAAAAAAGAAAGAAAGAAAGAAAGAACATAAGAGAGAGATATCTTTTTTTTTTTTTGCAGTGTTTGGCCATGGCTGGGTTTGAACCCACCACCTCTGGCATATGGAGCCAGCACCCTACTCCTTTGAGCCACAGGCACCACCCAAAGAGGTATCTTAAAGGTACACATGGATAAAGAAAGCATTCAGGTTCAGCGCCTATGGCTCAGTGAGTTCAAACCCAGCTCTGGCCAAATTCCAACAAAAAATAGCAGAGTGTTGTGGTGGGCGCCTGTAGTCCCAGCTACTCAAGAGAATCGCCTAAGCCCAAGAGCTGGAGGTTGCTGTGAGCTGTGATGCCAAGGCACTCTACTGGGGGTGACAAAGTGAAACTCTGTCTCTCTGGAAAAAAAAAAAAAAATTTTTTTAAAAAGTATATAAAATAGGCTCGGCGCCTGTGGCTCAATAGGCTGAGGCGCCAGCCACATACACCTGAGGTGGCGGGTTCAAATCCCCAGCCCGGGCCTGCCAAACAACAATGATGGCTGCAACCAAAAAATGGCCAGGCATTGTGGCGGGCGCCTGTGGTCCCAGCTACTTGGGAGGCTGAGGTAGCGCCCCTTTTCTCTAGCCAGCAAAAAGGGGTAATGTGAAACAACTTCTGGCAACATGTGTTCCCACCCCAACATCACCTTCTCCCAAAGGAGCAGCTGCCACTCTCTGAACCTTCCACCCCCCCATAGTCTTGTTGAGGCCAAGGAAGATGTACTCATCCTAAGAAAACTGAAGGTATTAAGTTAGAAACAAAAGAAACTAGCTTAGGACTAAAGAACCTGGCTTTGGGGGAAAAAGGGATATTGTACTACAAGGGATTCCAAGAATAAACTCTCCAAACCACCCACCCAGACCTTCTGAAGAGCAGAGGTGTTGAGAAGCCCTTTCCATTTCCCAAGGCATTAGAGAACAAGGTAGCCGAGGGCAGACATCTGGCTAGGGCACCACCTCCCCAAAGAGCCCTGATTTCCACTAACAGCAGAATGAGCATGCACCTGCCACAGAGGGCCAGCCCAAGATGGTAACATGCTCCAGAGTTCACATACTCACGCGTCCATGTATATTCCTCCAGATAGCTGCTGTCATGCAGAGCTGGGAGGCGGGCTGAGTCCCACTCTGAGCTGGTCACTCCAGTTTGCCTAGCAGTGTGGGAGTGGGGTGAGGAGGAGGAGGAAGGGAGATTATGATTCTCTATTTTCAGGCCCCGCCCTTAAAACCAGGGAGGGAAGCAGCTGGGATCCCGTTGCTGGAGTTCCAATCTCTGGGTACTACAGAGGCAACCAGCTGCCTAAGGAGAACTCTGGGGAACGTGCACCTCAAAGAAGTTGCAGAAAGGAGGGGAACCAACCAGGGTAGAAGTGGATTGGTCTCCTGCCAAGAACTCTGAATGGTGCTCCTATCAGAACTAGTACATAATAGGAGGTGGGCGGGTTATGGTCTCTGGGAAAAGGCAGGAGAGAAAACAGTACAGAGCCAGACTAGCATGGAAGCAAAACTCACTCCCAGGCATAAGGACAGCCTAAGTAGTCAGAAGTGAAATGCTGTCCCAATAAACCTTCCCCAACCAGACAGTCACAGTCTAACCTTAGGTCAATTTTCACACGCTTTTCTAGACCCTGCAGTCTGGAGCACACTCATTTCTACATCCTTGTAAGTTAAGGACAGCCACTCCAAGCACTTGTGCCACTGACTGCCAATAACAAGAGGGAATGGAAACATACATTGGCTGTGCTGTACAATCTACTTTGTGGCCAAGGGCAGAGCAGAAGCCACAGATGATGGCCCCGCCCACAGGGAGGGGAGAGCGCCTCCCTTTCCAGAGCAGAGCCCACCACTGCCACAGAGAGGTGCTGTTTAGCGACAGAAATGTTTGTCAGGAGTGGCAGGAGGGATGGCCACTAGGCACTTCCTCTTTCTCAGTGACTGCTACCCTCAGCCTCCACAGGCAGCCTCTGAAAAGCCTGCAAAACTTTTGGTGGCAACAATGGTCTGAGTCACTCTCCCAAGAGAAAAGGGAAAGTAGTTCTGACTCCTGGCCTGGAGAGGCCCCACCGTGTCCTCAGCCAGCCCTGCCACAAAGCGAATTCAGAGTTCCCTGAAAGGACTGAAACCTCAGGTAGCCCACTCTCCACCCACACAGGCACAGAGACACCAGTCCCTCTTACTCCGCAACATGGCACTTGGCAGTAGGAGCAACACAGTCATTTCGGCAGGGCACCCAACACTGGGAATAGGAAGTGATGGCTTCATACTCAAAGCATGTCTTCAAAAAACAACTCTGGGCTGGGTGTGGTGGCTCATGCCTGTAATCCTAGCAACTCTAGAAGGCTGAGGTGGGTAGATTCTTGGGCTCAGGAGTTCAAGACCAGCCTGAGCAAGATCGAGACTTGTTCTCTAAAAAGTAGGCCGGCTTTGTAGTGGGCGCCTGTATTCCCACCTACTTAGGAGGCTTTGACAAAAGGACTGTTTGAGCTCAAGAGTTTGAGGATGCTGGCTCAGTGCCTGTAGCTCAGCAGCTAGGGCGCTAGCCATGTACATCGGAGCTGGCAGGTTCAAATCCAGCCTGGGCCTGCCAAACAATGATGACAACTACAACAAAAAATAGCTGGGGGCTGTGGCGAGTGCCTGTAGTCCCAGCTACTTGGGAGGCTGAGGCAAGAGAATCGCTTAAGCCCAAGAGTTGGAGGTTGCTGTGAGCTCTGATGCCACAGCGCTCTACGCAGAGCTAGCTTGAGACTTTGTCTCAAAAAAAAAAGGGGGGGGGGTCGGCGCCTGTGGCTCAATCGGCTAAGGCGCCAGCCACGTACACCTAAGGTGGCGGGTTCGAATCCCCAGCCCGGGCCCGCCAAATGACAATGATGGCTGCAACCAAAAAATGGTCAGGCGTTGTGGCGGGTGCCTGTGGTCCCAGCTACTTGGGAGGTGGAGGCAGGAGACTCGCTTGAGCCCAGGAGTTAGAGGTTGCTGTGACCTGTGATGCCACAGCACTCTACCAAGGGTGACAGCTTGAGGCTCTGTCTCAAAAAAGAAAGAAAGAAAGAAAGAAAGAAAGAAAGAAAGAGCCAAACGTCCTTGCAGAGCAGGATTCAAGTGTTACAGCTCTTCCTTTTCTGCTCTCTCTCCGATCTGCCCCTAGGCTCGCTACTCAGGGGTTTATATATGGGCAGTTGTCCAATGAGCTTTCGGTTCCTGAAAATAGACCATCAGGGAGGAAGAGGAGGTGTCTTCCCCCGCTGGTGCCTGGTCCTTTCTGGCTACTGGAGCCTCCGGTGGGGGGAGAAAAACCCCCCACCCACCCACCGCCTTGATCCAGCCTGCTGGTTCCTCTGCCGGCTGCTGCCGCCAAGATGGGGTGGCAGGTCCCCTAGTCCCACTCCGCTGAGCTGGCTGGGGCGCCACCTGTCCAGTATCACTACCACACTCAGTTGTGATCATGAATTTTTTAAATGACACCTTCAAAATTTCAAGGGAGATTAATTATGAAAGGAAGACCCATTGAGGAGAGTTAATGCAAAATAAGAAGTCAGCTTTGTGCACACAAATCTAGTGTTGTTACTTCGAGTTGACCAGGATCTTAGAAATTGTTTCAGGCTAAACAAACTCAAAACAGAACTGGGATGAACAATAATGATAATCTATTAATCTCTGTTTATTATGAGATGGTCAGTCTGACATGGCCACAGGATGAGACGCAGGAATGCTCAGGGAAACAATGTTTCTTATGCTCCTAGGTCCTAGGAAGTGGAGGTACACTGTGCTACATGGGCCACGTGAGAAAGCGCCAGCGACGGTAAGGGGGCAGTTGGGACAGCAGTGAGGGAGAGCCTAGGCCACGGCTTTGTTAGAGTTTCCATGGAGTGGAAGGGCCCACAGGGAAAATGGCCTAGGATTGGTTCATTTGAATAATTTCAGCAGGCTCTAAACTTTAAGGATAGTCCCTGGTTGTCTGGTACCCTAGTCCTGCAATGATTAAAGCAAAAGAATATTGCTTCCCCGGGAAGAGGCCCGGAGAGGAGGTGTGGCCAGCGTTTCCGATCATGCTCCCTTTGCTGTTTCTGAGAATTGACCTGCTCCAGGAGGAGCAGAAAAGTTTTTAAACCATGAAAACATTATAATTTGTTGAAAATAAAAATATAAACAATACAATATCTAACATGAGAAATATATTTCTAGATACTAGAACACAAAAGTGGCAGGTGAAGGCATTCTTTTCCTGGTGTGAAGGGTCTGAGAAACTCAGCACGTGGTCAGAACATGGATGGACACTGACCGGGGATGAGATTGCTAGAAGGCCTGAGAAATGCTTCATCTTGGCCAGTGGTCTCAACTGCAACCTATGAGAAGGCAGTTTAGAAATTTGTGGGGATATTTTTGGCCGTTGAGACTGGAAGGTGCTTTGGGGTCTTACAGATATGAGCCAGGGGGACAGAGGTCTGGCCGTGTGTGAGACAGGAGCCCATGTGGACTGTCCTGAGTCTACACACCTTTTGATCACCCTGCTGGATATTCATATAGGTGAAGACCTGCTTATACTCAGCTTCACCTAGACGCCCAGGTGCATCTTACATTTAAAAACATAGTTTTTTTCTTTGGTTTTTTGAGGCAGAGTCTCACTTTGTCACCCTTAGCAGAGTGCTGTGGTGTCACAGCTCATAGCCACCTCTAACTCTTGGGCATAATGATTCTCTTGCCTCAGCCTCCCAAGTAGCTGGGACTACAGGTGCCCGCCACAACCCCCAGCTATTTTTAGAGGCATGGTCTTGCTCTGGGTCATGCTGGTCTCTCTGGTCCCGAACCTGTGAGCTCAGGCAATCCACCCATCTTGGCCTCCCAGAGTGCTGCAATTATAGGCATGAGACACTGTGCCCAGCCCTATGGTTTTTTTTTTTTATTTTTTTATTGAATGATAACTATGTACATTAATACACTTCTGGGGTACAGTGTGGGGTTTTCACATGCAATCTGAAATACTTCCATCAAACTGATCAACACAGCCTTCATGTCATTTTCTCAGTTATAA
>CAUYQV010114071.1:0-20535 GCA_963574575.1 Galagoides demidoff | reverse complement strand
TGCAACCAAAAAAAAAATGGCCGGGCGTTGTGGCGGGCGCCTGTGGTCCCAGCTACTTGGGAGGCTGAGGCAGGAGACTCGCTTGAGCCCAGGAGTTGGAGGTTGCTATGAGCTGTGATGCCATGGCACTCTACCCAGGGGGACAGCTTGAAGCTCCGTCTCAAAAAAAAAAAAAAAGAATAAGGCAAATTATTGTAATATTTTAGCACCACAGAGATACAGAGGTCTTAAAGAGCTTTCAAAGGTGATAGGGAAGCCACCTTCAAGGAAAAGAGCTCAAAGTGGGACTAGAATGCATAATGATTTTGCACCAGCATTCCATGCCCACTCACACAAATGTATCACTGAAGAGAAGAGAAAAAAAGACATCTTTATGTATGTAAGTATTCAGCAAATATAAGTTATTATAAAACACTCTTCAGAAAACAAAAACAGGAAGAAGACCACGAAAGAAACCATAAGGAAAGAAGAAAGAGAGGATTGCACAAGGACCAACAAAGTGAAAGACTCAGGATGAGGGAACAGCCCCGAGCAACCAGTTCACAGAGACAAAGGGTAAGAAACACCCGGAAAAAGTAAGACTAAGTGTTTCAGGAAAATATTTTTATTAGCACACGGCAGAGATATCCAAGAATAGGAAATCAGGTAAATGACATGTAAAAGTTTGCAGCAAAATCAATGAAAAGGGCTGAGTTAAACAAGAAAAGTGACCTGGTTATATAGTACATGATTTGGTTCAACAGTAAACAACATTTGGCTAGTTGCATAAATATTAACTGTTAATTTGATACAAGCACCAGGAGAGGTGGAGAAAAGTGCACACGTATTTGCATGTATGGGTGCACACACTTGCACAAGTGTACTCCTACATGTGTGTGTATGGGTACTGGGAGGTGTATGGGTACTGGGAGGAAACTTTATCTCCCAGGGCAAGAAAACCATGTATACTGCTTAAAATTTATAAAGTAAGAATTTCCCATTTCTACATTATGTAGAAATGCTAAGAAAACAAGAACTTTCGAACATACTTGCCTTTGTGAAGTGAAAAGGGGAATTAGGGAGAGTCAGGGCACAGAACTGCTAATTTCATTACAAGAATTTTTGCCTGTTTAAACTAAATGCCTTTTTTTTTTTGGTGAGACAGAGTCTCACTATGTCACCTTCAGTTGAGTGCCATGGCATCATGGCATCATAGCTCATAGCAACCTCTAACTCTTGGCCTTAAGCGATTCTCTTGCCTCAGCCTACCAAGTAGCTGGGACTACAGGTGCTGGGTACAACACCGGGCTATTCTTTTGTTGCAGTTGTTTAGCTGGCCTGGGCCAGGTTCAAACCCGCCCCCCTGGGTGTATGTGGTGGGCACCATAACCACTGTGCTATGGGCATTGAGCCATGCCTGCCTTACTTATATTTAAAACAAATCCTGTACAGGATTAACATATAACATTTTGATAATTTTACTCGCTAATTCAGAGAGAGCCCAAAATTCAAATTAGCTTTTAATGCCTGAACACCTCTCACAATAGTCAACAGTGAGATGAGAAAGGGAGGAAATAAAAATAATGTTTATGATGCTCTGTGAAAATTGTATTATTAATATTTAATAAGAAAGTGAAAATTAATTTTCCAAACTGATAAATTTTAAATAAATAATTAGATTGCTTTTCTTCCTCCATTCCTATATTTCAAAATAAATAAATATTTTAATCATGCTGTAGAAATATGTATTTAGGACAGCTCAGAGTTTCATTGCAGACAAGAGTATTCCTGGACAGCTGAAATGTGATGCTTCAATATGAAAATATGTATTTTAGTTCTTTAACTATAAAACAAAAAGCTTTGGACAAAAAACTATCACAACTTCTTTCCAAAATCATCAACATTTTGACAAAACACACAGAGTTCATTTTTCATCACACATCAACTCTTCAAACATTTCCTTTACTTGTTTGTATTGAAATTGAATTCAATACAACTCAGATAGCAGAAGTGTAGGTTCTGGGAGGTTAATGGTATTTAGTTTTGCTTACACAAGCACAAAGCAGTGGTCTCAACCATCCTAATGCTGCGACCTTTTAATATAGTTCCTCATGTTGTGGTGACCCCCAAACATAAAATTATTTTTGTTGCTACTTCATAATAATTTTGCTACTATTATGAATTCTAATGTAAATATCTGATATGCAGAATGGTCTTAGGTGACCCCTGTGAAAGGGGTCCTGCCCCCAAAGGGGTTGTGACCCACAGGTTGAGAACCGTTCACATACAGGCAGAATTACATTTGTATAGTTGATGAATCAGGGAAAAAAAATATGGAGATCAGAAGATTTTTTTCCTTTACTTTTTCTTACTTAAATTCATCATTTTGTCTATTAAAGACTTTCAAAAGTAACAAATAGGTCATGCATTAATTTAGAGTTGTTTGGTTTTTTCAATCATTGAAAAGAAAGTAACTTTTAAAGTTTCTTGAAGGAGTTTTTAATTTAAGTTTATTTTTCAAGTGTATGTTACTTATTTGGTACTTAATTGCATACATATTAGCACATCAGAGGAAAGAATTTGAAGAAATTAAAATAAATCAACAATTTCCTGCATTTTATGCCAAGTAGTTTAAATTCTTATTTTCTTAACTAAAATAGCAATTTGAGAGTAATCACATTTCTTAATAAAGCACACTTACACGGTATTTACAGTTTGGTCATCTATTTACATTCGAAATCATTCAATTCTACACATAGCTCAACAATCTGAAGACCAGTGCAGAGTCCTATTATTCCTAGGTTTAGTGAATACTCATTAAGACTAAAAATAATAAATAATAAATGTAAAAACTTAAGAATAGTGATGCAAATATATTATGAAGCAGAAGAGAGAAAGGAAAAATTCGTGAGTTATTCTCATGGCCACATCTTAAGTCATTAGACGGAATTTAAAGTGAATAAATCAAGAGTATTATTTAAAGATACAGAAATAGTCACTAGAAGCATAAGAGTAAAAAATTGTTAAAACTAGCCAATATGGGAAGCAAGACTAGGGAGTTGAAGAGAGTGGAGCTGAAGTTCAAATGCGACAGAGGACGATTTCTTTTCACTGTAAGCCTTCACATATTAGTTGAATTTTTAAAATCATCTATCTATATTTAAATTCTCACACTTTTACGAATGTTACATATACATTTGTAAACATATACACACATACAAATACACAAATGTATATTGTGTATATAAAACTAAGCATCCAATACTTCTGCAAGCATAAAATACTTCTTCAGAAGATTATAATGTTAAGGGAAATCCCTCCCAAACCTGAGAAGAGCCAGATGGTGAGTTTACAACGCATGACCTATTTCTGAACTTTAGGTAAAATTAAAATTTAATGTATGTAAAATAAGAAACTTCACATCCTTTCAGAGGCTTCTCAACAAGTTTCTTTTTTAGTTTTCTAGAACTTTTTACATTAGCTAAGAAAACTCCTTGCCATCTCACTAAATGAAAAGCCAGTTCACGTTCATTTGAAAGCCACACAGCACCAGAAGTGGCTGAAGCCAAAGCACTGATTTTGTGCAGCCCTGCTGAACACTGTTTATGTTCCGAAGCAGTCATGGGTTGGTTAACTTCATATCTGTATGTCTTCCTTAATTCTGGAAGCAGCTTCCATATAGTATTAACAATGTTATTTTCAAATAGAAAAACATTATTTTATAATTGTTCCACTCTTAAAACACTAAATGTCTATTTTTTTAAAAAACAGAGTAGAAATTAAATTGAATTTTTATGATAAATATGTGACAAATGGAATAAAATGCTAAATTTTATGATTCAGATCAAAAGGATAGATTAGATGCCATGTCAAATCATGACAAGTCAACAAAAACAAGTAAGGATTTTAAAAATTGGTGAATCCAAGCAGTTCAAGTCTCTTTTCTTAGTAATGTGGGAATGTCCATTCCTTAACTCTGAAATCAGAAATGATAGAGAAAAAAATAAGCGTATGTATGCAATAAACTACATAATGGGTATAAGCATAAATACACAAAATGCCACAGTTGTCAGTTCTCTGTTTAGTTAAAGTTATTATGGGAAGCTACTCAAATTCCTTTAACAAACAAAACCTAGGGACTGATCCACTAACTTCCTCCGTCTGGTTTGGCATGTGATGTGGAAATCTACACCGGCACTGATGTGTTAACTACCAATACTTCCAAACTAAGTGTTTGATTGAAACTTAACTGGGAACAGAATAAAGTAATATCTCTGTCCTTATTCTGCTCTGAACAATAGCCCTTTCGCTTTTCTACTGGCTGACTTACTGCTATCTTGTGATTTGCTTTTATTACCTATTCCAATTAAAGACCTTAGAAAGATGAGAAAGGGTAAACAATGTGAGCTATCTTTTCTTGGAAGAGTTCCTTGAAAATATCTGATCATTCCTCAAAAGATTATCTTTCCTTCTCTGGATATTTTCTGTCTCCTATTATTAATTTTCTTCTTGGCTGCAGAAATTTTCCACTCATTGCTATTTTGTTTAGCTGTTTGAGGTCGTCTTATATTGAGTCATATTAAAAAAGGGGAGGATTTTACACCCAGACAAATATTTGGGAATCAAGAGATTCACGTGATGAAAAGACAAAGATATCAAGGAAGCAAATGAAATGTAATACAAATACCCTAGAAAAACTCTGATGACAAAAATACTATTTTATATCAGTTTTTTTTTATTTCTTTTTTACTTAAGTCCTTCCTTTGTTAGTAGGTATGATTCCAAATATACACAACATAGACTGAGCAGGAAATTGATGAAATTGAAGAAAAGAACAGAAAAGATGGAGAAGTATTACCCTCTAATAATACTTCTATGCTGAAATTTGTTAAAATTACAACTAATGCCAAAAAATGTATACACAATTTAATACAGTTCTTTCCTTTCTTACATTTAAGAAATACTCAGTATATACTGATAATGTTTGTTATCTTGCATATTGTATCTTTTATCTCTTGTAATTGCAGAGGTCAAGGATGACTTGATATTATAATTTTAATACAGTTTTTTCCTTTGTGAAACTGTGTATTCATTTTTTTTTTTTTTGGCACTCTCTGAAAATTCTACACTAAATGCTATTCTCCTGGATTCCTTTCTTCTTATACATCTATCACTACCATAAAAAATTTGTTATTAATATTTTTTTGAGACAGAGTTTGATGTTGTCACCCATGGTAGAGTGCCATGATGTCACAGCTCAGAGCAACCCCAACATCTTAGCCTCAAGTGTCCCAGTAGCTAGGACTAGAGGTGCCCACTATAATGCCCTACTATTACTAGAGACAGGGTCTCACTCTTGCTTAGGCTGGTCTTGAACTCCTGAGCTCAAGCAATCCGCTGGTCTCAGCCTCCCAGAGTGCTAGTATGTTATTAATGTTATTAGTAGAAAAGTGTTTGTAAATTGGTAAAATGTGTCATTTTTACAAGTGATTTCCTAGGATAAAATTCCTAGAAGAGGGAATGCTTCTGAATATAATTATGAGTTTGTTAACTAATTTCTAAAGCTGTATTAAAATCTTAAAAAAGTAAAGGGGTAAAGAAGAAGAAAGATTAATCTTAAAAGTGATACCTCAAAACATTTAGCAAACAATCAAAGTCCAGTTGATCTGAAGACCCGAAGAGAATTTATTCCATTTCCTTCTTTGGACTTATAAATACATTATTCTACTTTAGTAATTTTTTGTTTCCACCTAAGGAAGAATTATTTCTTCTAATATGCTACATTATTAGCATTTATAATTTCTACTTACCAGCTCCAAAGTCTATTTTCTGTAAAACATCAAATTAATTTGCCTGTTTTTTAAAAAAAGAAAACCCTCATGGAAACTACCTTCTATAAGATAGTTTCCAGGAAGTTGTTTAAAGAATAATTATTAACTTAATATCATTTATTACTATCATCTGCCTACAGACATATATATAGGACAAATATTTTAGTTGGTTCCAATGAAAAAAATTAACATTTTTCATCATTTAAACCCTTTGTGAATTTTTAATGCAGAAAATTCATAAGTTGATTCCTTAAAAACTTGTACCTTAAATGATCACTTTCTGTAAAAATTACTTAGCAAAAAGTTATCAAATTCCATGCAAAACATTAGATTTTTAAATCCCAGCTGTAATTCTTAGAATGACTTTTGTACTATGAATGCTAATTTAGAGAAAACCAAAACAGGTATTTTTTTCAGTATTTTAAATATCCCTTTCTCACTGGACCACAAACTATCTTTCAATGAATTTCAAATCTAATTTTATTACATTTCCCAGGGACTCGCAATAATTTTTTCAATGTTTAAAAAATTGTTGAACAACATTAATTTACTTAATTACATATAGTCCATATAACAAAAGATGAGGGAGGTAATCGCAAAGAACAAAGATGACAAAATTTAGATCATTCGTCTTTGACTAAAACTGCCCAAAAGATATACAAGTCACATTTTCCAAAAGATTTTTTTTCAAAAATTAGTATAAGGTACAATTTCTAATGGCAAAAACATAATATCAGAGCCATTACCAATCCCTGATCCTTTCCCTTAACATTCCACCATTTTTTCTTAATTATAGTCCAAGAAATAGGACTTGACTGAGGATCATATGAAAATGATCTTTCACTATTGAATGCATATGAATTTCTACTTAATAACGTCAAGAACTCTCTTCTACTCATCATTCTTCTAAAAGTTCATCTTTTTCCCTAGTAAATCACTTTATATTACTAACTTCCATTGTTATAATCTCTAGAATGTAGACTGTTACTCTACATTCTGGCTTACCTTTCTTTCAAAGAGATTGTCACTAAATTTCTTATTGACTAGACAGAACATTTTTTAAAGCTCAACCTAAGACCCCTTCGCCTTTGAATTAGTTACTATTCTCCACGCTCCTACCTGACCCTACGTATCCTTTTCTCTCTGGCTGTACTTCAGGATACTGTTAAGATCTAGTGGAGTTTTTTCTTTTTAAGTTATGTAGGCTATCCTAAGCCATAGATCCTTTGTACTACAAATAGAACTGGTGCAGTTAATTGAAGGCTTCCTGCTGCGGTATATAGTCAGCTACTGAGGTAGTTTGAAATTTCAGTCAGTTCTTATAACATGAAGCCAAAGGCAACTTTAATTTCCTCTGACACCCTTATAAGATTAGCTTTGATAATATGTTTGGTGACACATTGACAAGAGTTGGATGTTCCCACCTTTTGCATCTATTGTACTACAACTCCCAGAGTCTGAATCTTCAGATGTAGATACAAAGTAGTAATAAAGAGATAGTATCCACTGACATACCTACAACAAAATTTTCCACTGCTCATAAAATACAATCCCTTTAATATTTTAGTGCCTTTATGTTGTGGCCATTAAGCTCTAATAGTTACTCTGCAGTGCTAACATGTTCCTTTTTGATGTTGGGAATGGTAGATGGGGAGGATTTATATATCAGTCTAAAAGAAAGATGCTTTAGGACTACAAGAATTCTCAAATAGTCACAACTTAAAAATACTTCTCTACCTTCCAGCAAGTATTATGTATCAAGAGGCTCATGTGATAATCCATCTGATATAACCTTATTAAATTATTTTAAGACTGCTTTGTGAACTTTTGCCATGCAGATTGCAGCTTCTTAAGGGCAATGATTTTTTTTTTTTAATGTACCTCTCATATTGTAGCTAAAACAATGAGTTTCATTGCAGAACAACTGTTGAGTGACAGGGAAAGAACACAATGTTTTAGGTGGTAAGAAAGTATAGACTACTCTAGAAATAGGGCTGGAAGCAAGGACTTAAAGTTAGGTAGGCCATAAATCATAAGCAGAAAGTAAATGAGACGTGTAATGAGACCAGAGTTTGTGACTTCTCAGAATGTACAGAACCAAGGCCAAAAGATTCAAGTTTCAGAGAACAGACAGCAAACATCCTACTCTTATCTGCAAGAAAAAATTTACTTTATAGGAAACCACAGTCCTATACTCACAGAGGTTCTATTTTTATCAACCCATTAATATATTCTATGTTTCAATAACATTTTCAATTTTAAATGACATATTACATTATACCTGAAAAACTGAGAGGTAAGAATACATAAAAACAGTAGCTTACAAAAAGAAACGAAATTAGGTTAACAAAAACATGAACTGAGCAAATTTATTTAGAATGAATATTATTTAATATCCACATAAATTATTTTACTAAAGCCTGCAGATGAGTTAGAGAAATGTTTAATGCAGAGAATTAGATTTGGGGAATATTCTGATTAAAAATGTTAAAGACTTATCTTTTATGTTCATCAAAATCATTAAGAAGTTTCCAGTAGGAAAGGAACCAGGGAAAAGGCTTGTGGTATTTTGAGTCACTGTATTATATTTAAGTGAATGATTTTTTTCATTATTCTTTTTAAGTCCCTAATATTCTTTGTTCCAGTGTTAAACCTGGTCTCTGTTTAAGTCATTACATGTTTTCTCAGCTGTCTATACATTTGTTCTGAAATCAAATTCATCAAACAATTAATAATATTTTTCCTATAAGAATTGAAGAAATATATCATGTCACGAAAATATATCAGGGTTTACTAATTTAGACTGATTTATTAGGATTTTTCTAATTTGTAATGAATGACATACTAAAAAATTAAATATATGACTATTATTAAATCTTAAAATGCTTTTAGAGTCTCCTAAGGCTTCTTGGGTAGTATATTAAAATCATCCTGCTACATTTAGAACAGTAGCTTTGCCTCCAGATATATACATATATGTATTTCATTTATATTTAAATCACTTTCTACTCCAAATCTTTTATCCAGATTCTCCATGTATTCTTTGATTCAGGTGTTGGGGTGGTAGATGTCTAGTACAGAGCACTATAATTTGTACCCATTCATTCTGAGTCACTCTTTCAACTCCTCTCTCTCAATCTCTAGCAGAGTGACAAAGTGAGAAAATATACATCCTTATCCTCTTCATCTTCCTCCTCTTCCAAATCTGAACTTTATTTTTAATTGTATTAACATTTTTTAAAATGTTATGCTATTACCTTTAGATTGAAACATCATGATGTCACAATACATAATGTTACTACCCTGAATCCAAGCTCTGTACATACTGGTGTGCTTGTCTTTACTTAGACAAAGTACTATTAATAGCAGAGCATAAAAGCTCCTCTCAACTATAGCTCTAATGGCAGGCCTCATCTCTAGGTAAATGGCCAAAGCAATTTCAGTCTCTTCAGTGAAAAAGGCAATAGGTCACATCTAAAGTTTATAACTGAGTAGTAATTTCAAACTAAACTCCCTGCAATTCTCATTTGAAACTATAGTTGTAATTTTCTTCACATGTACAAAATTGTTAATTTTCAGTCCTCCAAGAAATATAGCAGGTAACTATGAATTATTGTCTCACATTTAGTACAGAAGTAAATGTACACATCCATGTAGACACACGTGTGTCCACCAAGATCAATCTTCACATACCTTTCATACTTATCTACCCTGAGAACAGCTAACCTAGCCAGACGCTGAGGGCTTCTTCCCCTTCTATGTTTTCATTGCTCTATCATAGTTTCTTTACTCTAGCCTTCCTTTTGTGAAAGTCAGTCAATGTTCCCATCAAGCTCTACACTCACCTCTGTCAGTCCAGGTGGGTAGCAAGAGAAGAAATGGGAAGGAAAAAAAAATGTTTCTACATTTGAATCCCAAATGAACTAAGTGAGTAATCTCCCAATCTGTTTCTTCTCCTGAAATTCCTCATCTCAGCCATCCTCCCTCAGTCCTTTGCTGAGAATTTTACCTTCACAAAAAATCTCCCCGACTACTCTATGTAATGATGCAGATTTCTTCTCCTACTCATGAACTATTTTTCTCTGCCCTACCTATTCTTCATTTAATAGCACTCAATCATTTCCAACCAACTACTTAGTTATCTGTATTTACCATTTATCATTGGTCTCCCAGTACACACATCTGTACACAAACAAAGTAGACTTCAATTTCCAAGTGTACAAGGTTGCTTTGTTCCCTCATCTGTTTAGGGCCTTACACAATATCAGGCACATGAGAAACACTTAAAAAATACTTAGTAGATGTACATACATAATTCCACTACATCTGCCCAGTGGTGAATACTAGCAATCTCAAAGTCATTCTGGATTGTTCCCTCTATCTTTTAGTTAATTTTTGATTTCTCTCTTTCTGGCCCTTTCAAGTTCCCTCTTCTTATACTCTTACTATACCAGGCACTTACAGTTAATGATTATGTGATAGGAACATAACCTATTTTTAAGGAGTTTCCCATCCTTTACACTGCAGGTAAAGTTACATTTCCAAAAAGTATTCCTGATTGTGCAGTTCTCATATTTAAAATCTTTCAGAGGTTTACATTCACCAGCTTTGCCTGGAATTAAAGATCCTTAATCATCTTTCTCCTGCCTGGTTTACAGTTTCATCTGCTGCCACAGTAACACTCTAGATCATGCCCTTTAACCACCCTCAAGCACACTGAACTTCCTTTCATTTATCTCCTTTGAAAAGCTTTCCAGGCCTTCTCAATCTAGACATATTCCTGTTTTAGCACCTACTGCATGATGTTTACTTTGCTTCTGTCCCTCACTCTAGACAGTGTGCTCCTGGAATCAAGACACTACATCATTCACTTTAACCTAAAAACAGTGGACATCCACAAATGCTCATTTATTGAAGTTATTTAGCCTCTGTGATCTCAGTTTCCACACTTAATTAAGTGATATTACCACTGTAAAAGAGGATTCTTGGAAGAAACAAATGAAATATCACATATGGAAAGTTCATAGCACTTAATACATGTTAGGGAGTACCATTATTCTTTCTTATATCCTTGGCCCTATTTTGATTACCTCACCTTGAAAGTCTAAATAAAAATTAGATGGGCAAGAAGAGAGGTATGTTTTATTTATTGCTTGTTTTTCTTTTTAAATCTCCTAGCTTCTTCTCCTTTCAGTGTTTGCAAATGAGCTTTATAATGCATCTGAGTAGAAGCTAACAACCAGAGATAGGCCCAAGAAGAAATTTGCCTAGGGTTGATAGTCAATCCACAGGATCAAGAGAAGAACTGAAAATGTGGCCACACAGCTGGAGTCAATCTCTCAGTATATTGTTGGAAGGTTTTGGCTCTTCAGAGTTTCTCAGCCTGGAGCTTTGTCTCTGGAGTCCTCCACAACCCAATCCTTTCTTTGTTAAAACTTCCATCCCCATATCTAAAGACGTGTTTACTAATCAGATACCTTTTGATTTAAAAGTCTTTAAGAGTGTGTGGCTGTTACTTCTGAATGGCCCTAAGTGGTTTTTTTTGTACTTGGCAGAGCCAACTTAGCCATTCACAGAGAGGCACTCTCTCTATAAATGAACAGATTTCCACACGTGGGCTGTAATATATGCATAACACATTTGTCGCGGTGTTAATTTTGGTCTAACATCCTCCTGATGGTCTTGATTACCTTGGAGACTTACATCCTGTCTTCTGTATGTATGTAGTTGTTAGTCACTTGTACTAAGTTGTCTCACCACCATTTCTCAAGAATGATAACAGAAGACACAATATTTCAATAACTGACTTTTCCTTTCAACAAATGTTCATTCAATCTCCTGTTTCAAAGCACTATGCTAAGGATTAGTCAAATCTAAATCTCATGTAAAATAGAAAAACTCTTGTGAAGGTCCAACAAACTTTATAGTAAAAATAACTGGAACCATTTGAAAGTATTAAGTGAAAAGTTTTATTAATTGAATGTTTTTTTTTAAAAAACTATAAATCAAAAGTAAACATCTTAATGTAGGCTCCTTTTAACATGCTTTATTATCCTTTTTCTAAAAATTAGAAATTCTAGACTATTGCTTATGATTGGTCATATTATTGATATGGCTCCAACTCAAACACCATGTTTATTGAAAGTATCCCAAGAAGGTAATAGCATAGGAATAAAGAGAATAAGACAGCATGGTAATAAATGCTATTTTGGATAGCACATTAACAGTGAAAAGTAAGAGAGAGTATTTTTTTTTTAATTGAGAGTATTAAAGGCTTTATACACTTTGTTTATAGCACTCATGGGGTGCTAATCAAATAGATGAACGACTAGGCACTAATTCTGCATAAATGGTCTATGTTGGGACAAATTTCAAGGATCTGATTAAGTCAGATATCTCCCTTGGGGAATTAAAATGAAACAAGAAGTGTTTTTGTTCTTAAAAATCTGTACCCTGGTAGATAAGATCCAACATAGAATTAAACATCTCATCTAACTTTTCCAATACCATGTTTCCAAAAGGAAATTACATTAAATTCGTCCATTCAAAATGCAAAAAGCAAGACATCCAAGAATGAGGTTTCCAGCAGAATGTAATTTTGAAGACATGATTTTTCTCCATTACTGGAGATATAAAATATTTTAAAAGCCTGTTCTTTCATAATTGGATTCCAGATCATTATTTTTTTGGCCAAAAAGAAAGGTTTTCTGCATTCTTAAAATAATTAGGCAAGATTTCAAATCAAATTATTCCATTTCAAAGCTCTATTTTTCTCGCTAAAGTGCCTGTTAGAGAAGGACTGCCGATGACTAAGCTTTGTGTCACTCTCATGGCTTTATTAGGAGAATGTTCTAAGTCCTTCACTTTCTATGTAATCAGAACTATAATTTCTTCAGGTTATTTTAAGAACCAGCTATGGCTAAAGCAGGAAACTCAATTTTATTCTGAGCTCTAGACATGTCGACACAGCAGAGCAGGGCTCTGGCTTTCTGGGCTATCTTCTTTCATAAACCCTCTTGCTTGGTGTCAGACCAAGGCTTCAAGCTAGTGTACTTACTCTCCGGGTATCAGGTGACTCTTCTTAAGATATTGAGGGTAGTAGGACTGTTATTTTGGAAAATGTGTGTTGAGATATCATCATTGTACAAATGAAGAGATTACTTGTCCAGAGAGCACCATTATTCTTAACATCAATTTGAAAACCATATTCAACAGAAAGGCAGTTGAAAAACACCCAGGTGCCAGGAACATTTGATAAAAAAGCAGAACAGAAAGCTCTAACTACTTACTTATGTCTACTTAGTTCATCATACTCCCTTAGAATTTCATAACTTAATTAACCAACTCTATTTAAGCAGGATGGTTGCCTCTAATTATGCTGAAAATTTTTCTGTGTTGCAAAGTGATATTAATAGTGAGTGACATTTCTGTAACAGGTAACTTGCTTCTTCTACACTTGTGAACTATAACTCAAGAAAGGAGAATGAGACAATGTAATAAAAGGTAAAAAGTTATCCACGAGAGATGGTCTTCAGGATGAAAAGAAAAATATTATTTTGATCTGTATCAAAAAGGTTCTCATAAATATGTAAATTAATCTTACTACTGAAGTAAATTTATTAATACATTTAAGTTAACATACTGCTATAAAAACACTTTGTTTCTTTATATATATTTTTTATTTTTGAGACAAAGTCTCACTTCCTTGCACTTGGTAGAGTTCCCTGGTGTCATCATAGCTCACAGCAATCTCAAATTCTTGGGCTCAAGCAATCCCCTTGCCTCAGCCTCCCCAGTAGCTGGGACTGCAGGTGCTCACATACAACATCCAGCTACACTTTGTTACTTTAAATTTATAATATCATGGCTTTAATAAATTTCTCTGTCCTTTCTTATTCCAGAATTTTTCTCTTTGGGTTTAAATACTTTTACTTTTATACTGCTAATAACAGAATAACAACATCATCCTGGATCTACTAATTGAGCTTACCATGCTATATATACTATGTATAGTTCTACATTTTTTTCAATCAGTAACATATTGAGCCTGTCCTTTTATGTTACTACTCATACATTCAAACATTATTTATTTTAACAAGTACTCAAATATAACATTTCAGAGTATATGGATTATGATCACATATTTCTGTATTAACAACACTTAAATTACCTTTAATTTTTCATTTTTGTAAATAATACTGAAAATAAATATCATGGTACACTAATTCCTATGTACTTTTATAAGTATTTCTGTACAGAAATAAGATAGAATGATTAAATTATGGGATGTGTAGATTTTAATTTTGATAGTACCATCAATTTATGTTCCTCCAAAATTTAAATAGTGAACTCTCCCACTAAAATATATAAGTGGCTCAGCGCCTGTAGCACGGTGGTTATGATGCCAGACACATACACCGAAGATGGTTTGTTTGAACCTGGCCTGGGCCAGCTAAACAACTGCAACAATAAATAGCTGGGTGTTATGGTGGGGGCCTATAGTCCCAGCTACTTGG
The DNA here is from genome assembly GCA_963574575.1 of Galagoides demidoff. Taxonomy (NCBI): domain Eukaryota; kingdom Metazoa; phylum Chordata; class Mammalia; order Primates; family Galagidae; genus Galagoides; species Galagoides demidoff. The sequence continues at coordinate 6,209 of CAUYQV010114071.1, read as the reverse complement.
GAGCCTGAGGGAAGAGAATCACTTAAGTCTAAGAGTTTGGGGTTGCTGTGAGCTGTGACACCACATCACTCTACTGAGGGCAACATAGTAAGACTCTGCCTCAAAAAATAAATAAATAAAGTAAAATAAACAAGTAAAAGTGCCCTTTTCCTCCAAGGCCTAATCAACACTGAGCATTCTTAGTCATTTTATTTTTATTAATATAATGGAGACAAAAATGGCACCTCATTGACACTTTACCCATGACAATTGATCATCTACTCAGACATTTATTGACCATTTTTTATTCTTCCCCTGTGACTGTTATTCATTTGTCCATTGAGTTATTGGTATTTCTTACTGATTTATAGTTTATATTCATGCCTTACTGATATTAAACCTTTCAAGCAGTTAATACATGGCAAACTTTTTGTCTGTCATGTAGTGAAAATTAGTGGCATAATTTGTCATTTAATTTGATTCTGACTTAGACTGTCAAGTTAATCATCACTCTTTTTCAACTTTCTCAAGATAGAATTACACTGACCTGGATTTTTCCTAGAATGAGTTGTGATGACTTCAGTCATAAGAAAAACAGAAATATTTTTTCTAAGACATAATATCTAAACAATATTTTCTGTAGCATCTTTTTCATATAGATTTGTGAAATAGGATCTTGAAAACAAACTTTAGGTTCATTTGACCTTTTTCATATAGATCTGTGAAATAGGATCTTGAAAACAAACTTTAGGAGGGTTTATCAATCACTGAGAGCCACAGATGTTTGTAAAACTAATAAAACAGGCACTGGGCTTCATGACATAAAGACTGACTTTCAAACACAGGATAGCTTTAAGGGGCAGGTGACACATCATATCCCACAACCTGGGATATGATTTGATTTCATATAGGAATAAAAGGTTATACAAAATGACTATTTCATTTCTCTTTAAATATCAAAAATAATTCCACTTTGATGTTTTAAGGGACTCTTTCCAAAATGGGTTAGATACAACTCTGCCTTCAAAGACTGCCACATCCCTGGGCCCATCGGTGGTCTTTCAGGGCCAAGTAGGCCCAACAATTGGCCCCTCAACTAGACAGCTATTTTTAGTTATGCCTATACTTTTGTAATATTTTGGGAGGAATTTTTTTCCCTTTCCTGTTATTTGCAACTATGGGTAAGCCTAACCTATGTACCCTCCCCTGCCTGTAATCTGTCCTTCTAATCTTGAATTTGGAAACCCAAATAGTCAAGTTTGTTATCACTCTTTCTAAAATTAATCACTTACATTTACTGGAGACATAAACTTCTTTGAGAATTAGACACAGAATTGACAGCATCCTAAGAAATATGCATATGTACATAAATATATTTGTGTACAAACAATTGTATAAGATTCAGGGACTGCCTGAAGTCCATTTACGGATCCCCTAGGTTCTCCAAGTTCCTTTCTGGTTACGTAAAACTCTTAATTTTGGTTAATACAGAAAAGATTTCCAAACAAACAAGTCATTACTAGAAATCAGTCTAGTTAAAGAAGACAAATCCCAGTGAAATCAACCACTGTGGGAAGAATAAAGCAAAAATGCTGGAGTGTGTGACAACAAATAATGCCCTTTTAAATGCTTGATCAAAACATATAAAATATGCAACTATTTGCTTACAGTAAAAATCTCTCACACGATGTTATTTCAAATGGGAAAACAATGAAAAATGTATACAAGAACTTTGTAGAAGCCATAAGTATGAGCATGTGAGTGTGAGAACTGGGAAAAGAAAATGAAAGGGACCATTTGTATTTTTAAAACACAAAATTGTACTTCAGCCAGAAAAGCTGTCATTCCGATTACTACTTCAGAAATATAGTCAGGAGTTCCTTAGCAAGTGAAAGAAGATTCTTGTCTTCACTATCCTGCATCTTGTCAACTCTGTATTAAAAACCCACTTTCTCTACCCTGCTGTTTGAAGCCTGGCAAAAATAGAGGGTGAGAATAGAAGAAAAGAGGAGGAAAGTCCTTTGCTTTAATTAAGGTGCCTTGGCTTAACCTGCATTCTTCCATCTGCAAGGTCTTGTCCTGAAAAACTGCAAGATGGGCAAATGATCAAATCACTGTTGAGAAAGGAAGCCTGGCTGAAAATAGTAAAACAATGGTAGTATACAACATATGATAGATTACGGTTAATTCTTTAGAGCAAATCTATAAAAGCACTATGACAGCAGCTGTCCTAGCCTCTGAGAGTCTAAGAGAGGAAGAATAGAGGGAAGGAAATGGCACAAAGTAGCCCCTGCATCTCACAAGTTTACCCTTTAGTTCATCCATTCCCAATGAACATACTGGGCTCTTACCAGGTACAAGGGATCATGCTTTACGTGAAACTACAAGTGGAGAGTACCAAGTAAATTAAACATCCTCAAAACTCATTTTCAACATGCATATTTAGCACTTCTATCATTTGTAGAAACAGAGTCAGGTGGCAAGCAGTGAAATCAGGTAGCCATGAAGATGGAACCTATTAAAATACATCAGTGCCTATCAGCACCTGCTGCCCTTTAAATCATAACCTTTCCAAATGTTTTTGTTTAAAGAGAAATTAGAAATACAGAGAATACTGGCTGAATTGGTTTCTCTCTTGTTTTCAGATAGGGAAGCCAAAATTTGATACTTTGAAAAATAATTTTATATATTAATTTTTTTTACTACTATGCCAGATGTTTGATCTTTCAACTACAGCAGATCAGATGCTTAACATATTACTATTCTAGAATTGGAATTTGATATACATCAGAACATTCTCTGGTGCTCTTTTCTAAAGGAGGTGGGAGGAAGGTTGAGTTGGGCTTTTCCTATTAGTATTTTCAGGTAAAGAGGATATTGAATAGGACAATAAGGTAATAGTCTCTTCTCTGGAGATGTCTACTCTAATAACCTCAGGTATTCAGAATATAATCAAACACCCAAGATTTTGATCTCTTATTGGAAAAACTACACTTTCTATGAATATGAGCTTAACTGAATATATTTTCCCCCAAATATATCCTTCATTTAAGGGCCTTTTAGATCTCACTTTAGAAGCCAAAATAACAAGCCTGATCATCTGATGTTTCAGGCTTTACTATGTGGCTTTTGCCTGAAGGAAATGGCCCCAAAGAACCTTAAGTGTTGCTAAAGGATCTCCATCTCTGAAGTATGACATAGTTTAATATTCATAAAAATAATGAGCCCTTACTAAAAGCATCATGAAAAAGGAAGAGAAACTCTTCTTTCCTTTAATTTTTAAATTAAAAATTGGCTTTGAAAATGTATTCTTTATATAACTTATGCTTAGAAAACTCAGGGTAAAAAGCCTAGAACAAGTGTAAACGCACATGTGCGGTTGAAGTTTCAGCTGTTGTAAATGGATGATATTCAATTCATTCATTCATTCACTCATCCCATAAACGTTCATTAAGCAATTATTATATGCCAGACATTCTAAGTCTTAGGTTTGCTTATCTGAATTTCCATGTTGTAATTAACTCAGGGATTTTATTTTTATTTAATTTATGTATTTTCTTTAAATGTTGATGAATGTATTCAGGAATAGAACCCATTTTGTTCTCCAAAATTGTAATGCTTTTTGATCTCATCATCAACATAGAAGACTAATTATTGTTCTGTTAACTGGCTACAAATCTCGGTCCAGGATATCATAGCCCGCAGGGTCCAATGTATTTAGAACTCTACCTCCTGTTCTGGGAGCTAATACTTAGCAGTGGATTCCACATAATATGTCTAACACTGTGGGAGTTAGAAATCTTTGCAAACTGGCTTTCACCAACTACCCAAGGAGCTAAAAAAAAATTTCATTCTCAGAATACTGAATATTTGTGAATGACTGATATGTTTTTGGCAAAGAAGTGAATACTTCAGTGAGGCACACTATATTCAGCAATGAGATACACTTAACATATGAAAGAAAAATTTCCATGCATTACATTTCAAAAGATTGGAATGGGGAAGAAGGAAAAAATACTCTTGTTATCTTGATTGCAACATGTAGCTTTGGCATCATTTAAATACCACCCATAGTAGGTGTAAAACCCAATAAAATATGACTTTATAACCAATATAATCTCTCTTTTTAAATTTTAACCATATAGCTATTAATATAAACTGGGGTTTAGAAAAAGTTATGAGTAAAAAAATTCATAAGGTCTGTGTAGTACTTATTCCAAAATTCTATTTATACAAAGAAAATTATTTTGATTAAAATAAACAGGGAGAAAAATGGAATAGCTGGAAACAATTCCTTACCTATTAAGCAGAAAACTTGCAGTGATTCACTATATATAGTGGTAATATTTGATTATAATTTCTATTTTCTGTAATAGTGCTAATGAGAAATTGTTGCTGTATTTATTAGTGGAAAATAAATACCAATTTTTAATAGTAATATGCAATTTTAAATGATATCTAGAAAATTCATATATAGTCAGTGGGCAGAGAGAAAGAAAAACAAGAACACTGATGATAAAAAACCTTGTATGTCTGATTATAAAATAATGAACTTCATTACTAAAATAGTAATAACTGCAAATCAAAACCACTTTGAGATATCACCTCACTCCAGTAAGATTAGCCCACATCACAAAACTACAAATGTTGGCATGGATGTGGAAAAAGGGAACACGTCTACACTGCTAGTGGGAATGCAAGCTAATACAGCGATTTTGGAAAGAGATTTGGAGAATACTCAAGGAACTACAAGTAAACCTCCTGTTTGATCCCATAATTCCATTAGTAGGCATATGCCCAAATGACCAAAAATCATTACAACAGAGACATTTGCACCCGAAGGTTTATTGCAGTTCAATTCATAATTGTCAAGAATTGGAAACAGCACAAGTGCCCATTGGCCCATGAATGGATTAACAAATTGTGGTATATGCATACCATGGAATACTATGCAGCCATAAAAGATGGAGACCTCACATCTTTTATGTTTACCTAGATGGACCTGGAACATATTCTTCTTAGTTTCTTCCATATCTCAAGAATGTAAAAAATAGTATCCAATGTACTGAATACTATTTTGAAATGAATATATAATCACCAACACATTCATACAAATGGTAAAACATAACTATAGTCCAGAAGGTAGGACGGAAGAAGAGGGAGAGGAGAGGGAGGGGAGAAGCTGGGAGGAGGGAGAGCATTTGGTGGGAGCTCACCTAATATGCATAACGCAATGGTACATTTCAGAACTATTGAGAAAAGAGTATAATTGTCTTACCACAACAAGTGAGTAATAGATACTCTAACTAAGTGAGATGATAGATGTGTTAATCAGTTCCATGTAAGCATTTCACATTGTATATGAAATAAGTAAATTGTATCGCACAAATTCATCAACATACACAGTTATGACTTAGTAGAGAAAAAAAGTAGAACTGCATAGCTAAAAAAACAATCAACAGAACAACCAGACAATGTATAGAATGAGAGAAAATAGTCAAATGCTATAGATCTGATAAAGGGCTAAGAACCATAATCTACAAAGAATAAGGAAATCCACACACACAAAAACCAAACCTCATTAAAAAGTGGACGAAACACATGAATAGAAGAAGCTTTCCAAAGAGGATAGATTATTGGCTAATAAACATGATAAAATGCTGAATGTCACTAATTATCAGGGGAATAAAAATTAAAACCACAGGTGATATCATCTAATCCCAGTCCGACTGGCTTTTATCAAAAAGTCCTGGAACGATGGATGCTGGCACGGATGCAGAGAGAAAGGAGCACTCACACACTGTTAGTGGTATTACAAACTAGTAGAACACCTGTGGAAACAGTGTGGAGATTTTTCAAAGAACTGAAGTCAACCTAATATTTGATCTAGTAATTCCCCTACTGGGTATTTATGCAACAGAAAAGAAGTCAATTTTTTCTAAAAGATATTTAACACTGGGATACTTATTGCATCACAATTCACAATGCCAAAGATGTGGAATAAGTTCAACTGCCCAATTCATGAGTGGATTAACAAAATGTGATATGTATTTATATATGTATCCACACAATGGAATGCTACTCAACCATGAAGAAAGATGACTTAATGTCTTTGTAACAGAATAAACTGAAGAGTGTTATCCTAAATGATGTATCTAAAGAATGGAAAAACACCACATGTATTCACTGTTAAATTGGAACTAACCTGTCAGCACTCATATGCACAGATA
>CAUYQV010114067.1:0-38614 GCA_963574575.1 Galagoides demidoff | reverse complement strand
GTACTGGTGGCTCAGGTGTGAGAGTACTGGTGGCTCAGGTGTGAGTGGGCTGGTGGTTCAGGTGTGAGAGTACTGGTGGCTCAGGTGTGAGTGGGCTGGTGGTTCAGGTGTGAGAGTACTGGTGGCTCAGGTGTGTGTGTACTGGTGGCTCAGGTGTGAGTGGGCTGGTGGCTCAGGTGTGAGTGTGCTGGTGGCTCAGGTGTGAGTGGCTGGTGGCTCAGGTGTGAGTGGGCTGGTGGTTCAGGTGTGAGTGGCTGGTGGTTCAGGTGTGAGAGTACTGGTGGCTCAGGTGTGAGTGGGCTGGTGGTTCAGGTGTGAGAGTACTGGTGGCTCAGGTGTGAGTGGGCTGGTGGCTCAGGTGTGAATGGCTGGTGGTTCAGGTGTGAGTGGCTGGTGGCGTGGGTGTGAGTGTGCTGGTGGCTCAGGTGTGAGTGGCTGGTGGGTCAGGTGTGGTTGGGCTGGTGGCTCAGGTGTGTGTGGGCTGGTGGCTCAGGTGTGAGAGTACTGGTGGCTCAGGTGTGAGTGGGCTGGTGGCTCAAGTGTGAATGGCTGGTGGCTCAGGTGTGAGTGTGCTGGTGGCTCAGGTCTGAGTGGCTGGTAGCTCAAGTGTGAGTGGCTGGTGGTTCAGGTGTGAGAGTACTGGTGGCTCAGGTGTGAGTGGGCTGGTGGTTCAGGTGTGAGTGGCTGGTGGCTCAGGTGTGAGTGTGCTGGTGGTTCAGGTGTGAGAGTACTGGTGGCTCAGGTGTGAGTGGCTGGTGGTTCAGGTGTGAGAGTACTGGTGGCTCAGGTGTGAGTGGCTGGTGGTTCAGGTTGAGTGGCTGGTGGCTCAGGTGTGAGTGGCTGGTGGTTCAGGTGTGACAGTGCTGGTGGTTCAGGTGTGAGAGTACTGGTGGCTCAGGTGTGAGTGTGCTGGGGGCTCAGGTATGAGTGGGCTGGTGGTCAAGTGTGAGTAGCTGGTGGTTTAGGTGGGGGGTGCACTGGTGGCTCAGGTGTGAGTAGCTGGTGGTTCAGGCAGGGTTGCACTGGTTGCTCAGGTGTGAGTGCACTGGTTCTTCATTTTCTGATGGATGTTAGGAAGTGTGTCAAGTTAGAAAGGGAATGTGTGCCTATTACAGAAAGAGAAGAAAGAGGGAGCAATAGTCACAAGACAGAGACAGTGAGAGATAAAGCCCTAAAAGACTACTTTTTCCAGAATTTTCCCATTTAACTTTTCATCTGCCTTAGGGCACGAATGTTTTATGAAATTGTAAGTATAAAAATATTGTGGATCTTAGGCCAAAAGTGAATTAATGATTCTAAAAAAGAATATGGATTGTTGATGTTCATTGAGTCATAAGGTGTTTTCATGTGGAACTGAAATGCCTTAATGGTAAAAGCTTTGTTTTTAATGGTAGAAATACCATTTGCCTTTCCAAAACCCCTTTTCATAGGTTTAGTTCCTGGAAGCTTAAAGGTAGGTCTGAGAGCAAAAGAAACTTAAATTCTTGAACATCACAAAAGTAGTCCAAAATCCAAATGCACCCCCCACCCCCATATTTCCTTTTCTAACTTCAATTTAACTGAAATTAATGCTGCCTTTTTTGAAGAATATTTAATTGTCTAACCAATTTTCTTCTTAGGTTCTTTAAGACCTAAGACCTGTAGCTTGAATATTCCTAGGTTAATGTAGACACCAATTTGGATGTCTTTCTTTTTTGGGGGGTGGGGGAGGTTGGTCTTTTTCTGGTACAAAGAGTCTCATGTTTTGTGCCATGCCAGTTTCTTTTGTAGCTTTGAAGCTCTGTAAAATGAATCATATTATCCAACAGCTAGACAGGTAAACCTGAACATTCACTGCTAATTCTAATCTCATTAAATACGGAAACACATAAGGGCAAAGCTAACATATATGCAGTGATTAGTAGTTACAATTTATATTATAAATTATTCTTCTAATTTTACAAGTTAACAGTCTATGTGACTTTTAATTTTCTCACATTACTTTTAGTTTTCCTAGTACTTCAAGGAAATGTATAGTATTTTTCATAAGTGGTAATAATTAAATTAAAACAATTAAAATATTTCTTTTTATTATAGGCTGTTAATTACAAAATCCACAGCCTTTTCTTAGACCACGGAGTCTTTAATACTCCTTCTCTTATCCTAACTAACTCTGGCACTTTCTGAGTTTTAGCACTGAATACCCCCAGTCCTGGGTAAACCTGGACAGGTGGTCCCCCTAACATCCCCCCATCCATTAGTGTATAATTTCTCTTGTTTCCTTCATATCCAAATTCCTGCACTGAGTATTCCATACTTTTTCTGCATCTTGACCCTTTAATTCACTTTTGAATTCACTGCAACTGGGCTCCTGACTCATGCAAGGTTCCCCAGTGACCTTCACCTCTTCCCAAGGGAGACCATGCAATCCTTACTTCAGTCAGCCTTGCTGTTGGGTTTTAAACTGCTGATCACGCCCTTCCAGAAGCTCTTCACTTCCAAGGCTTCTATGGTATCACAGCTTCCCAGTCTCTAACTGTCCTTTTAAACTTATTTTCATGGAATTTCTCTTGTTTTCTAAAAGATAATTGTTCTCAAGATCTACACTTGATCATTTTCTTATCACTCCTTATAAATCCTTTCTTTATCTGACCTCACACACTTTCATGCAGCGATCTATTCCCTATTGATTGATGACTTTGAGATCTCTATTTCCTTCACAGACTTCTCTGGTGAGCCAACTGCCTGGGAAACACCTGCATGTCCCACATAAACTTCAATAAAAGTGAAATTTTTATTATGACCTTTGCTATGATCCTCTTCCTCTTTAATGGTAACATTAACAAGTATTCAGCTATGCTAAATATCCTAATGTCATCCTGGGTTATATTTATTCTGTTTCATCTCCACTTAGCCAATTACTAAATCATTCAATTTTACCTCTTAAAATAGTTCTTCAATTGGTCCTCTCTTTTCCGTTTTTACTCCAATTTCCTAGTTTTAAGAAATTGCCATCTTTTGTCTGAATCACTACACAGCCTTCCAAATCACCACATCACCCTAGTCTTATGTTCAAACCCTATCCCACACAGTTAACAGAGTCCAGTTAATGCAGCAGGCACTGTAGTATTTTCTATGGTATTACTTACATAAATCCATATAGGTACCCCTGCTATTGTACTGAGCACACAGTAAGCTATCTGCCTATTTATCTCTCCCACAAGACAATTTATTTATCTTTGTATCCCAGGTGCCCGCCTCTGTGCCTGGCATGTGATATGGCCATTTCAAGCATGGAACAGATGCAGACTGTGCTTTCCTTTGATGGCACTCTTTGTCCCCTCTTCTAAAGGAATGGGACCATGGTTTATGACTCCTACTATAAATCCCCCAAAGTGCATCCTGTGTAGTACACACTTAACAACTAGTTACTGATCGAATGTTTGCACTCCAGGGCAACTGATTGCCATGAATTAGTGTTTGGAGACACAATCACAGATGTAATTTAGAAGTATTTTAAAAACCCAGATAATTCAAAACATAAATTTTTATAGCCTTTAGGTAGTTTAGAAAATAAATTCCTACCTAAATATCAGCAATCCATAAAGTATACAAGCTAAATTCTTCCTAAATATGTTTGGTAAGCCTGAAAAAATGGCTTAACCTCTGGAATACAAAAGGTACTTCTGTATTTTGTGTAATATTAATGGATATGGCTTAGTGCCCATAGCTCAGTGAGTAGGGTAGCAGCCACATGCACTGAGGCTGGTGGGTTTGAGCCTGGCCCAGGCCTGCTAAACAATGACAACTATAACAACAACAACAAAAAAATAGCTGGGTGTTGTGGCAGGCGCCTGTAGTCCCAGGTACTCAGAAGGCTGAGGCAAGAGAATTGCTTAAGCCCAAGGGTTTGAGGTTGCTGTGAGCTGTACACTACGGCACTGTACTGAGGGCGATGTAGTGAGACTCTGTCTCAAAAATACAAAACAAAACAAACAAAAAATAAAACAAAAAAATTAACAGATATGAGATAAGAGTTGAGGGTTGAACAGAAAACTCAGAGATTTTATCTAGCATATTTTGCAATGTCATAACATATGTGTGTGTGTGTGTGTGTATATATATCTCACTTTGTTGTCCCCAATAGAGAACTGTGGCATCACAGCTCACAGCAACTCAGACCCTTAGGCTTAAGTGATTCTCTTGTCTCAGCTTCCTGAGTAGCTGAGTGTAGCAGGTGCCTGCCACAATGCCTGGCTCAGTGTGGTCTCCAGCTCATGAGCTCAGGCAATCCACCTGTCTTGGCCTTCCAGAGTGCTGGGATTACAGGTGTGAGCCACCCTGCCTGGCCTAATTTAGTTATACCTTCAAAAGTGAATTTCAAAACACTTAATGAAAACTTAAATATAAACGTATTTATTAATTTCTATTGAGCTAAAAAGAGACTAAAATAATGCTAAGAATATGAAAAGTTTTTTTTTTTACTTTTTTTTTTATTAAATCATAGCTGTGTACATTAATGCAATCATTTTTTTTTTTTTTTTTTTTTTACTTTTTAGTCTTCACACGCTCTTACAGGAAAATTTAATGGTTCTTCTGGTGTTCTTAGCTCATTTAACCAGCATGATAAACATCACTATTATTCACCTGATGCTTAGTGACCAGGAACACAGTTTTCAAGATATATTTTTTGCCATCTGATTTAGATTTAGATATTCTGCCAAAAGGTCAAAGCTGTAGAGAATAAAAATTGTATATCAAAAACCTCATTTATACAAAAATTAATATGTAGTATGACAGAAATAGAATCCTATGACATTTTGAATGGGAAACTAAGACAAATATAGCTAATTTTAATTTTAGATTTCATTAATATTAAACAACCAGTTGTTCATGTAACACAATCAATTCATAAAAACAACAAACTATCTTTAAATAATTATTTTCCATTTATGGGCAGTGGTTTTGCATGGTAAAAAACGTAATGCAATTTAAATGTTGCATGATGGGCTTCATATGTGTACCACAAATGTGCACTGAAATCAATTTAAATCCTTATGTTTGTACGTGAATAAATATGCTTGTGTAGTCATAGCTCTCTACATTTAGAATGTTAATTTTCAGAGTTTCAGAAAACCATGGTAAGACAAAATGAGCTGCATATTTGACTTCCAAAAATATCTGAACTTGCTACTTAAGAGATCTGTAATTCTTGAAAATTGGTGGGGATATTTATTATCATTAAGACAAATTCACTTTAATTTCACATTTAAATGAACCAAATCTTAGATTAGTAATGGTCTACCAAGGTAGATAGTTTCTGAAAAGTAACTAAAAAAAATGGTTTCTACTCTATAGAAAGTCATTTTTGGATCCTGGTGCACTCACTCTTCCAGTAAAATCTTCATTTTTTTCTTGATTCAGAAAGAACTGTATTATCTACTTAGTCCATCTATGGTGAGAGATAAGGATAGCCAACTAATTCTATCTAGCCTGACTTTGCTAATAAAATAGAAGCCCCACATCCTGGGAAACTCCTTGTCCTGGTATAAACCAAGCTCCTTGGTAGTCTGACTTCCAGAGGAAATAAACTCTGACACTTTGAGAGAATAGAGCCTTACCTTCACATCATTGGTGTTCATCCTTGTTCCCTCCTTTCCCACAAATATATCATCGATGTCCACAAGGATGTATCTGTCCAAGGACAATGTCAGCCTCTTCCCTGACAAGAAGGAGATGGCGTCTATGAAGATGAGCTTGTGTAACCAAAAGTTCAAGTTGTTGCCAAACAGAACTCGCTGAATTCCATCCTGAAGCCCCAGGTCATGTATGATAGTGGCATAAAAAGCACCTCTGGAGACTGGAGGCAAAAGGTTTTCTGGGGTCTTTACTTTGGCAAATATGACTGGTTGGTAGGCTGAGTGATTAATCTGAAAAACTGTCCAGTCAGTTCCAGGTAAAGAACCTTTTTCAAGCTTAGAAGATTTGGTCACCCGAAGTAATGGTGAATGAGGATTAATACAACAATCTTTTACCGCGAGGTTTCCATAGATGGAGAGAGGGAAACCTTTTAATTGAAAGCTCTGTAGATTTTTCTCACTAGTTTTGTGGAATCCAATGATACCCACACCATATTCTACACAGTATTTATCTAAAAGGCTTCGATTCCAAGAGTCCATATTTATATATTTTGAAATATTCTCATAAATAATGAGAATATATTTGCCTTTATTTTTGTCTATAAGTGCAGGAAGATCTCCCTTTCCGGGTGCGATTTCAACGTGATACTGGAATCTACTTGATTCCAGAATCGTAATGATGTCTTGACCAAGGGATGAATACTGGCTCTCCACAAACACTAGGACTATGGGGTCTGTCCTTGAGACATCGAAAAGCTTCATTGTTTTCACTTCCAATAGTCTATATGGTAGGTGTTGGAAGTCGCCGCAGTCCACTTCTGACGCCATCTCAGAGAGTTCATTTTCCTGTTTGTAGCCACTGTACAGGTAGTAAGCAGAAATGATAATGCTTACCATACAAAAGGTGGCAAGCAGAATGACCGTCCTCTGAAAGTGTCTGTGAAGTTTCACGATAAAAGTCATGTTGTATAGACCTTCCTGGACTAGTCCACTGGAAGCACCACACAAAGGTGAGGGGAATGAGGTACGTCAGCTACTTTCCCAGCCGCAGTGGTTTATGTCACCATTGCAGCACATGCAGATCCCTCAATCAGGACTCACAGGAAACACTGTCTGAAAAACAGAAGAAAATACAAAACATTCAGGCTGCGGCATGAAAAGGAACAAGTTTGGGTTTTGTTGACTGGCATAAGCACCAGACTATTAGGCAGATGAGTTAACGTGTGGTAAGTCAGAAATTAGAACCCCCTCCTCTTTCTTTCCTCCAGATCTGAATGAGGACAAGGGAGGGGCCTAACGTGGGAAAGGGCTCCACTGAATACCAGGTCTCTACCCCTAGGACAGAAAACATGTTAGGCTAGCCAGTAATTTCATTTTACTCACTGAGCTTTGCATCCAACTCTGTGGATAATATAGACTTAAGGACACAGAGAAGTCACACTGCCATTACCTGTCATCTGGATACATACCACGTAAGGCACGCTCAGGCTATGTGTGTTTAATTATATGAACCGAAAATTCATGAAAGTTTCAACATGTTTCATTAAATGCTATAGTGAAAACACTATTTTTTTTTCTTTCCTGAAAGTTGTTGACACAGTCAATGTTGTCATTCTGTATACGTTTCAAATCATTAGAGAAATAACACTATGGTAGTTGCTTTCATTAGAATAACTCTTTTTAAATGCATAAATGGTCCTTCAACTCAACTGATCATTTCTGAATTATATGTTTATATAGTTAGGCTTTTCAAAAATCAAAACATTCATGTAGTAGGATGAAGGTGAGGTATAAAACATTTCCCTGGGTTCCTTCAACTCTGGTGTGATACCACGGGGCATTGCATACTCTTGGGGAAAAGCATCTTTACCCATGAGTCACTTTCTGTCCCATTCTGTTTCTGCTTTTGAGAAAGAGCTCACTCAATCATTATACAAAAAGTACCCTAAAAGTGTTTTATAAAAACATAATGAAAATAAACAATATTTCAAGATAACCTTCATTGTATAATAATCTCAAATTCCTTTTAAGTCTTAATACCATTAGAAAATTTAGTAACTTTGAAAAATAATAGGAAAGAAATGTGTGCTTCTTAGAGGAAAAGTTTATTAGAGTTTTACAGTCCTGGCACTTTGCAAAGAAATATCACAGAATATATAAAAAAAAAGTTTTTGTTCTTGTCTAGAAGGCAGCTAAAAGCTAGCTGGTAAGATGACAGCACTGGTGGAGAACATTGCATTTGATGTTTGCCATGAGAATTGCTTTTTTTACACCTCTGCTTCTTATTTATTGTGTCATTTGGGTCTGTGCACCTTTCAAATAAAATGATGAGGTTAGAATTAATGATCACTAAGAACATCTAAAATTCTGTGATTTCTATGATACTCACCTGTGAAATAAATGGTGAAATATATATATGTGTTTGTGTGTGTGTGTGTGTGTGTGTGTGTGTGTGTGTGTGTATATATATTTGAGACAGAGTCTTACTATGTTGCCCTCGGTAGAGTGCTGTGGCGTCACAGCTCACAGCAACCTCAAACTCTTAGGCTTAGGCTATTCTCTTGCCTCAGCCTCCCAAGTAGCTGGGACTACAGGTGCTCGCCACAACTCCTGTCTAGTGTTTCCTTGCAGTTGTCATTATAGTTTAGCAGGCCTAGGCCAGGCTCAAACCCACCAGCCCTGGTATACGTGGCCAGTGCTCTAACCACTGAGCTTTGGGTGCTGAGCCAGTAAACAACATTTTGAATAATATGTTTATCTTTATGAATAATATACTCTGAAACATATCTGCAGACTATTTGCAAGCTATTTATTCTATTTACAGGATAAATAGCAGATTTATCCTATAAGTTATAGATTATAGTTTATTCATTCAGACTTAAGGTAGCTATGCCATTCACTCAAATATTTATGGCATGGCTGTCTTTCTATGTAAAATATAAATGTTCAGCATAGTGAATTTCTTTAAAAATTTCTGAGCCACATAAAGTAGAGACAATGGCAAGAATGATGATAATGTGTGAGCCGTGGGTTAGAGACCATGACTGTAAGAGTGTGAGGGGAGAAAGAGACCAGCACAAGAGGGTGAGACTGGGAAAAGTGTCAAGAGGGACAGGGAGTGAGGTTCAGGCAGAGAGGTGGAGAATGAGGGTGAGTCGAATAGGCATTTGGGATAAAGGGGATGTTACAGAGGTAAGAGAGAGCATGACATGGGGTGAGAGGCATGAATGGTGAGTGAAAGAGTTAGGAAGATTTAAATATATAACTGACTAAATATGGGCAACTCAGACTATGGAAAGATTTGATAGCACAGAACTTCCTGGTTGTAAAAGCCTGTTGGGAGATGCTATGGCGTCAGTGTGAACCCAAAGTTCATGTGTTCAGAATTTAATCCTTAATGCTACTGTGTTGAGAGGTGCAGCCTAATGCCCTCATGAATGAATTGATGGCCATTGTTAAGGGAGTGGGTGAGGTATCTCAAGAGTGGGCTTGTCACCAAAGTGAACTTGGGCCAGCCTCTTGCTCTCTTCCTCTTTGGGGGCTGCTCTTTTGCCCTTCAACCTTCCACCAAGCGATAATGCAGCAAGAGGCCCCCTCCTGATGCTTGCACCAGGCTCTCAGACTTCCCAACCTCCAGAACTGTGAGCCGTGCACATTTCTAGATGTGAAGTTACAGTCGCACAAAAACGCTATGACAGGAGACAATATACTTTCCTGATTGGAGAATAACATAAGAACAAGGTTTTCCCAGGACAAGAATTAATCAATGGCATGGAGGATACCATAGGGCAATCTTAGAGAGGTGAGTCTGGCAATCTAGGGCAAGCTCCTTTCTCCTTGTTTAGTCATGCACTTTTAATGACCTTGGTTAAGGGAAAATGTGGGGAAGGGACAAGTCTAAGGAACACTCTAAATAAAGAAAGAAGACAATTTAATATGCCATGTGAGGCCTGTGGCACGGCATCCCTCCGCCAGGTAAGATACCATCAACTGATCTGACATGCTATGCCATAAAACAAATCTAAAATGCAGTATAAAGAATATATCCGACCCTTAAACATTCTAGTATAGGTATAGGTGTAATTTAGGTAAATAAAAAATTAACTGGACAACAGAGTTTTCATTGTAACTAAAGTTAATTGATTTTGACAAGTAATCAAATTTTCACTTTAAAAATCGTACACAAGTACACATCTACGACTGTAATATTCTGGAGCATAATAGCAGGATGCAGAATCTCATGTCTTCCTATTTCTATGTTTCATTTTAGCTCTGAAGTGTTTCTGACGGGCTATAAAATGTATTGCCACATTTTCCATTTCAGATAGTAGCATTTTATAGTTCGTTCCCTTTGTCAAAAGTGAAAGGCATGTAACTTATACAATTCTTATCTGAGATGAGGCAGCATGGCAAGGAGCATTTGCTCTCAGCATTTAGGACAGATATTAGGAACCCATCAGAGTTCCCCTCTCTGTGAGCAGGTATAAAATCCTGAAGGGCATTTCTTTTCCGTTAAACACTTCAAGTTTCCTTCTGAAGCCAAAGAAAATACCAATCCACGTCCCTGTAGATTTGGTTTAACATATTCAAATGGATATGTTACTTTCTCTTATTTTCTGCAAACCTTTTCAGCTGCACGTCTCACTCTACAATGACCAAATTCAGTCTCTCACGTGGACTCTTAGCATCTACTGTTCAGATGGCAATCTCATTCAGAACCAGCTGCTGTGTTTCTGCTAGCTCCGAAAACCTAGGACAGACTGTGGCTGCTACTGCTCCTTCTCCTGCAGGGAGGGATGGCACTGTAGCAGCGGGCGGAGGCAAGGGTACAGCCTTGGGAGCCCTGCACGGGTGAAGCATCACCAGGACAGGGACATGTGGCAAATGAAACTCGGCTGCACAACTCCCTGTGAGGCTCCACCTTCCCCACTCAGGGAGTACACACGCTCACTGTGAAAAGTTGTGTGTACTTCCTTTGTACTCAACACCATAATTATAATTGAAATTTTGTTCAAAGTCAGCCTCCTAGTCTGATTAGAAGCTCCATGAAGGTAGAGCTGGCCATTTTTGTGTATCACTGAACCACCAGTGCCAGGTGCAGAGTAAGTACTCAGTGACTAGTTTTTGGAATTAACTGACTACAATGGCATATTATGCCTATAGGTTAATTTGACATTTCTACTTTAATCTAATGCCACAACTTAACTTTTAAGGTTACCCATGACTATGAATATGATTCTAATTACTCATTCATTTGCTGAATTTAGCATCTGTTTCCTTAAATATCAAGTTAACATAATCATAGCATCCTAACAGGGGATACATCTAATATTATAACATCCCTGGTAGATACTAAATCTTCACTGATCAAAAAAAATCTGTCAATTAATCATGATGCAATTAGTCATTAGGTATTTATCGAACACCTACCTTGAGATTAGCACAGCACTTATTTGTCGGGGACCGCTACTGAAGTAATTTTAGCAATGATTCTGTCCCCAAGAAGGATGAATTCTATTGAGAGAAATGAGACTATGGAACAACAGCAAACACTATGTTGCACATTAATAAATAGTGATTTATGTTGTACAGATGCAAAAGAAAGAGAGAGTGAGATTAACGAAGTTTAGGAAAGTCAGTGCCGATTTCTAAGAGTGCTCAAGGCATGATGGGCTGGGTTTAAATATGAGGATAGGGAGAAAATGGCAGGCAAAAATGCCTGGCAAGGTGGAAGGAAGGAAACAGTTATAATGTGTTTACCGCAGAGTGGGACCAAACTAATTACAGGACACTTTGTGTTGGATTGAAATTGGAAATAATATTTGATTGAAATAGTGCTGTAGATTAAGAAAAGTCCTTGGAAGGAACTGTGAAATGTGTAAGTATCAACTTGGACCCAGAGCTTTGGATGTATTTGAAAAGAGAAAGTTGATAAAAGTACTGTTTACAAATGGTTACTGTAGCTGTGACACCTAGAATGGACAAGTGGTCTTAATACAAGGGGAGAGAGAGTGTGTGGGGCACCGTACAGAGAGAAGGAGCAAAACCAGCAGAGGGGCTGCTGTGACCCAGCGTGGAGGTGGTACGCTCCAGACTTAGGGGGTTATCAGGGAGGATGGAAAGGAAGAGATACACAGGAAGAAGGCAGGAAGGACATGGTTCCTGTCCACTGTGGGTGGGGGAGAAGGCAGTAGCTTGAGCTAGCAATATAGGTGGTCCCTGGGTTCTGATCGAGATAGGCTCTATAGGCTCGTTCTTAAGTTGAATTTGTACGTAAGTTAGAAACAGGTACATTTACCTCTATCTAGTAGCCCCATTTGTGTGAGTTATATGTCAGGCATATGTTTGTAACTTGGGGACTGCCTGTATGCACTTCAGATTGAAATAGGGAGAATGAGGAAATGATGCATGGTGAGATAGAAAATGCGCAATGTTCTACAAAGCAGTTGGATGGAGACAAATAAAAAGTCAAGAAAATCGTTGAAATTGATGGGCCATAGACAAATCTCAACATGCCACAGGACGCCAGTTCCTCAGGAAACCCTTCCCTCAATGACTCTATTCTTCCCCCTTTAGATCCAACCCCCTTTGAAGACTATATCACAACTATTACTAAATATTATTAACAAAGTTTTTTTTAAAATGTCTCTCTTCTTTGTTAGATTGAAATCTCTAAGGATATAGGGCTCGTGTTATTCCCAGTAATCTTTCAAATGAGAAACAGGATAAAAACATTTTTAAAGGCCAAAGGGATCAACAAATGGACACTTCAGTATAGTGATGATTGTGTTGTTGAAGTGCTTTCACAAAAAGGCTTTGAAAATTGCAGACTTTTGCATGGTCAAGGCTCTCTGAATAACTAAAGGGCAAGCACACTGGCCTGCATGTCGGAAAGTTTCCATGGACACAGCTGCCTTTATGAGCAGTATAGAGAAGATGGTGGTGGTTGCACTCTGCTCCCTGTTCAACTGGCAAATGACGGGGAAACTGCATGTGAAATTTAGAAAATCAACACACCACTTAGCAGGCATTCTGGAATAAGCAGAGTTTATTCCAGGTACAGGAGAGTTACGAGGTTGGATAGGTTATAAACACCACCACGTCATCAGGATTTCCTCTGAAGGAAATGACACCATATAGGAAGTAGAACAGCGATGGGGACACAGCCAACATTAATGAGCATTGACTATGCACCAACACTTCGTCGGACCCTTTCCAGGCTGAGTATCTGCCTAAGATGTCACAGCTGGTAGTGGCTACCATGAAATTTGAAATCTGACAACTTGTATCAAAGATATCATACACCTGGGAAGACTACTGCAACACATCCCTTCCAATGCTAGGAACAAATAGAAAATTGATATGGGACAGCTATTACCTTTAGATAATGCAGTTTCCTCATAGGAAATGGTATGCTGTGGTACCAACTTAAAAGAGTTTAAATCAGGATTATGAAATACACTATTATAAGTACTTAAAATAGTGTTTGGCACATACAATGAACAAATAAAATTCACCCAGCGTTATGACAGTGGTGAAGATTGTAGATGTAACACATGAAATGTGAAAACTATTCTGAAGCTGGCCAGTGAAAGGGCACCAATGGTTCATACGGGGGCAGCCACAGCACTATAGCCTGAGCAGCACTGTGGGAAGCACAGAAGTCCAGCCTTAGTGCCGGGATCTAAAGCCAGATGGGTCTTAGAGCAAAGGAAGAGGCTCCATGAGAGGCAAAACCAGCACCCGGCCCTTGGGTTTCCTCCCATTCCTCCCCCTTTCCTTTGAGGAGCTCCCGGGCTTTCATCACCATCATAGTCTAGTAAATTCCAAATGTTTATTTGTGACTCAGACTTTCCCCCCCTGAGGTCTGGGACTTGAAATTGAACTATCAAGTTGATATACTAGCAACAACAACTCACACGGACGGTGTGCTTTCTTATTATACACCAGCCACTGTTGGGCTCCACCAGAGTCATGTCACAAGCAAACCCAGCATTCCCAAATCAAATTTATGACCTTCCTCCTAAAAACCACCTCCATCGTCCCACAATCATCTAGTGGTTCATCCTTGACAACTTCTTCTAGTTTCTCCCTGCTTATCTATAGGAACCCACACCCTCTCATTGCTATTTCCCCAAACTCACTCGAGCTGGTGCACTTTTCTCCTATCCAGACAGCATTACTCACTTGAATTACTGCAACAACTAATCTCACCGCAAACGCTCTTGGCTCCTTCTACACTGTTCTCAATGTAGCATCAAAGTGGAGCTCTGACTATTTCTTTCCAGCTGGAAACCCATCGGTGGCTGCTTATTTTACTTGCTGATAAAAACTCGAATACCTACATATGTCCCACGAGACCCTATAGGTGAAGCTGCCCACTCTTACCTCTCAGGCCTGGTTAGAAGATGCCCTCTCCTTTAAGTTCCAGGTGTATGAAACTAGTTTCCTCCATGACTGTCTCATATCTTCCCACCTGGTGTTTTCTTTGTCTGTAGGTTTTTTTCCCCACTTCTTCTTCTGGCTTCATCCCCCAAATTCTACACTTCTAAGTATAAATGTCCCTTTCTCACAGAAATCTTCTCTAATCTGTCAGACCTCTCTGTTACATATTCTCACATCCACACTTTATCTCTGTAGCATGTTCCACAGTTATAATTAGTCATGAGATCTTCTGTAACTTCTTGTCTTGTTCACCTCTATATTCACACAGTACTTGGAATAAGAAGAACAGCCCATGGGATACTTGTTGGATGAGTGGATAAAAAGGCCTCTACTACATTTTACAAATAGCAGCTGCATTCATAAACCAGGGCAGTGCTTAAGTCAAACCATCTTCCACAGACTTCTCCATCAGTCACTTTGGCCTCAAACAGTCACGGCGATGATATAAACATTGTGAGGCGCAATGACCATCTTGATCAGAGTTATAAATCAAGCACACACCCAGAATGTGCCTTTCACTGAATTTTACTCAACTATCTATCTTTCCCACCCTGAGACTTCCCAGAATTTGGTGTGAAGAGAAGAACTTTGCAATACATCTGTTTTTTAAAAAAAGACTCTCCACCAAAGAAACATGAATTATTTACTATTAACAAAAGGCAGAGGGAGAAATTAGTTTGGGGGATCCCAGACAATTCCACAGACATAGTGAAAAAGCAAATATACTCAAACGTTCCTTTCACAAAATATTGCCATCTCTGCAAGAGGAAGTGCTTACTTGTCAATGTAACCCATCTCTTCTCTTCCAGGAACACCCACCATCATCCCAAAGTAAAAATCAATTTCTAAATGAAACAGAATCATGTTCAAGTTGGCAGTATAAGAAATGTGAAAAAAGATTACCATCTGGAAAATGAGTATTAATAACTGAAGAGCTTCAGGTTCTAACATAAATGAAAGATATTTAAAAGATCTTGACAATATTCCTCTTTCTCAAAAAGGAATGAACTACAAAACCCTATTTTGTAGTGCTGAAAAATCTACTTGGACGTCTCAAACGCATTATGTGAACTTGCTAAAAGTAATTTGGTAATATTAAAAATCGGCAAAGAACGTGCTTTTCTTCAGTAAAGAACGTGGTTAACTGTGTCATGTTAACTCAACCCTGCTGGGGTAGGCAACTCAGAAGCTGATTTGCATGGAGTACCACCAAGAATACGCTCTGCCTTTAGAATGGCATTTTGTAAGGATGGATGAGAGAAAAGCTGCCCTTGGCATTAGCTTTGTTTGGTAGATGAAATGGAACACGACTTTCTATTGTAAGGGTCCCTCCCTCTTATATTCAGAAATTATGAAGGGAAGAATACGGTTTGTTCACCTCCCTCAGTGTTACACCATCCAGTGGGGCAAGGGAAGAAAACCCACTCTACTGCTGTTTGCTGTTGCTTCTGGCTGTCTGACTTAAGGGGGCAAATGTCTCCCCATGCTCGTAGGTTGAGCCACAATGCTCACATCACTGTATGCCTAATAACAGGACACTCTGAGTACTGTCAGTGCAGCTTTGAAAATCTTATACAAGCCTTATCACCTTGGTCTTTCATCAGAATTGTGGATATTGGTTGCCTGGACAATAAGATGTAAAGTTGTTGACTATGTATTTGGGGAAGTAGATGAATAAAAAGGCAAGGCTGCCAATCTGCAGAAAGAAGAGGATGGAACAAGAACAGAAAGGAGCAATGAAGAAATCCGATCAGGAGTCCCCAAGAGGCTGGAAGTCCTGGCTCTATTAGTCTCTATTCTATGGTACGTCAGTGAAATCAGATAAATTCTTCTTCTGTTACCTTGGACACCTCGTGGAACAAGTGACATCCATCTCAACTAGGGTATCAGAAGAGGAGACGAAATCACCTAAACCAAACTGTATATACTTCACTAGGGAAAGTACTAGGCACTGCTTTATGCCTGGCATAAAAGTAGGTACTTAGTAAATAGCTTTTGGTTACTGGATGATTATCTCATATGCCAGAGTAGAAGTGCTGGAGATGGATCATCTCCATTAGCTCAAGAGGCATTTCAAGCATAAATATTTGAAAACCTATAGGGAGACAACACAATCTAATGGTTAAAGAATTGAGCAGTGGAGCCAGACTCAAACTAAATACAGCTTCATCATTTGCCCGGGTTGTGATCTTAGGCAGGTAGGGAACTTCTCGGCGTCTCAATTTCCTCATTTGTGAAATGAAAACAGGTTATACCTCAAAGAATCTTTGTGGAGATTACCAAAGTTATAAGTTAAAACGTAAAGTGCTTAGAACAGTCTCTGGTATAAGGTAACCATTCTGTAAGTATTCATTGTTATTTTAATCACTTACATCTTTACTAGTAAAAATCTAGACAATAGCACCTATCAGGAAGTTCTGTATTATTCTCTAATGCTTTTTTCATATGCATTTATATGCTTTTTCCATGTCTATTTGTCCTACCTCCCAGGGAAATTTCTACAATGTCGGATAACAAGTAAGAGAAGAAATGATCTCTGAGTTGCTCATTTCACAAGTGAAGAAATCTAGCTCCAGAGTCTTCAAGGGAGCTGTCCAAGGCCACTCTTTCCCCTTCAGAGCCAGGCCTAGAATAGAGATCTCCTTTCATGTTATTTTCAAATATTGTAATCAAACAGAAAGATAAAAATTGAAATGTAAGTAGCATGGATACTCATCACTGAGATGCTTCAATGTTTTAGGATAAGACCGCCATACTTGATTTATAAGCTCTTGTTTGGCAAGAGTTATAGCCATCAGTAATTTGTAGGCAATTTTGTACAGCGACTTATTATAGACATTAATTAATTGTAGTGGGCCCTGAATACTTCTTTTCCAGCCATGTAACTTACATGAAATTTATGAAAAATGTTTAGAGTATCATGAAAGGATAATTTTCTCACTGTGATATCCAGGTGCCTGAGGATATAGTTTTTATTAACAACAAACAAACATACAAACAAACAAATTCTAAAACTGATGCTTTGCTAAGAAAAACTTTAGAGATAAAACAATTTTGAGCAGACTAATTATAATGTAGGCAATTAACTTGGGAGCCTGGAAGCATCCCCAATCTGGACAGGTGTTGAGAGTTTATGCATTTCAATGTGAATGCTCATTTCCAATAGCCACAGCACAGGGAAAGTAAACTTGCACTGTTTTTTCCCTGTTGTCTACTAAGCAATGTCTACGAGGGACATTTCCCTAATGTCTACGAGGCATTCATCTAGTTGAGAACAGTGTTTTTATCGTTAATTCTATTCTCTGATTTTTACAGTCCATACAAACAACAAAATATTTAAATATAGCTTTGAAAAATGTATCTGATACCTCAGTAGATGCATGTTTAAGTTTAAAAGCTGAATCAAAGAGCACCTAAGACTCAGTCAGGTTTCAAAGAAGTCATATAATCAGATTCCCTGAACTAAAAGAAAAATTGATAATTTCTTTATGGATTTAAAATTGTGAAATGACAAGTCAACCATCAAATACTCAGATTCTAGCTTAGAAGAAATTCTTCAGCAGACTATATGGTTCAGAAAAAGAACCTCTAATGTCTGGTTGTCTTTTTTTTTTTTATTACTATCTATTTTTTCAACAAATCTTTCAGTTATACCAAAAATAACTCTGTACTTCTGCCATGTTCAGAAATAAGTTTCTTAAGAAAATGTATTAGAGAAGGTATACTATAATGCATTCAAACTAAACTCTATGAAATTGCTCCAGAGATAAGAGGTTTGTTTTATTTGAAACAGCATAGTACCATGATAATCCTTCATTATTAAAGACTAGGAAGAAAATTAACTGACGCTAGTTTAAAAACGAACATTTATTTAGACAAAGAAATAAGCCTTGTGCTTTACTATCAAGACCGTAAGGAAGATAGTAACAATATCATAGAGATGACAGATATTATGTTAACTAGAGAAGCAAAAAGATAGAAAGTGGTTGGTAGAGGGAGCCTCTTTATACATTCAGTACTATTTTAAAAGGAGTCTCTTTCCAATATGTTTTTGAAATATTCCTCTCAAGTATAAATATTGACATGAACTATGGTTGTAGAAAATAGAACATTTCCTTCAGCTGAATATCAGATATTTGAGAGAGTCTCTTCCCTATCATTCTGCTCTCTTGTGGTGAACAGCATGGTTCACTAGCAGGTAATATGGTATTTTCTAAGGGGGGGAAAAAAAAGAGTAGGTCTCAGATGAGTTTGCAACATGTCTCAATATTTGATTTGTGCTTTAATATACGACTAAGAATGTAGCTGTTTCCATTGTTGTGAAGTATTTTTCAAAACTCTTACAGATTAATATGTTGCTGTGTCCCCATATGTTTATAAATCACATAGAAATATTTTTCACTTTCAATGACTTTGAGCCTTAAATAGTGCCCACCTATTAAAAAACTAGGTGGAAAAACGATACAGACAAAGCTCCTAAAATGTGAGTTGGTTGTTCCCTGCACCCCCTAAAGTGAATCCATTAAATAGAAGATACATCTATTTTCTTTTCATTTAAAGCTTCTACATTTAATACTGAGACTGATTATTTCAAGTGAAATTTAATTTTATTAATTCTACAATTTTAAATAATGCGTGTAAAATAAACTACAGCAAATAGAAAGCTTTGTTGTGGATGATTACTGTATGGACGGGCAGGTAGTTACTTTAAATCTCTGATGTTGCTTCCAAAATTCTGTCAAGGCAACAGCCGCGCTCTGCTTAGCAAATCTGTGGCAGGATAATTCTAAGTTGGTGGTGAAGATCTCAAACAACTGTAAGGTCCTATAGGACTATCTCCTGAGCATAAAGCAGCTTTAAAATTTCCCCCGAATGATAAGATAGTCCTTTGTTCACTTACTTTAATCAAAATGCTCTATATTTTTTTCTTCAAGAATAAGACGAAGCACTTGTTCAATCCTGAAATTTTTAAATTAATTGAAAACAAAGTTGTTATCTCTTACTAAAAGCCCCTACGTTTATGAATGGGGCATTAGTGTATAGTGTAATTAAATAAATACACTTACCTGGAAATAAAGTTCAAAGGGCTGAAAATGCTGGAGAAACTTTCAATGGATGGAAAAGAAACGGAAACAGTAGCATCGGCCACCATCGGCGGAGGCTTTTGGCTTTACAAGTGGCAGCAACACCAGTCCCGGCCCAGTACTCTCGTGTTACATAACATTTTATTAATATTAGCCATCAAACTGCTACCAAGCTGGTGAGGCACTAGAGGGCAAGAGTGTCACATGCAAGCCCCGTCGCCAAGGGACCGGCTTTGGTACCACTTCAGGAAGACAGATGCTAACTGAGCTGATAAATAACAGAAAGCGCGAACGCAACAGAAAACTTGTAATGTTCCTCAAAGAATATTTTAAATGTCAATGTTCTGACTAGCTGAAGAGTTAACAGGTTAATAAATGCGCATAAGCAAATAACCACACTCTGCGAAACTTTCAGGATTATATTTACAAACCTAGTCACCCAGGAGACTGTATTTTTTTTCTCCATTGTCTAAATAAACTTATTTAAAACAGGAGAAAAGGGGCTGGTTAAATAAAACGGGGTGCAGGACCCCTTCATTTCAAGGCGAGAGAAACTTGTCCCGCCCGTGGGCCACCTTTAGAGTCCGGTGTCAGTCGCCCGGCTCAGGTTTCTGGGCGAGGACCAGCGGCCCCTTCCTCCGCCGCGGTTACCTGGGGCTGCAGCGCTCCGCGGGCGTCCTCTTTCCCCGGGTCCTGGGCCTCGGCGGCTCCCCCAGGTGGCCCCGCCGTCCGGGCGGCGTTCGGGGGCTCCGCGGCGTCCGGGGTCCGGCAGGGACGACGCGCGAGCCGCCCTCCCCCCGCGCGCCCGGGCTCCCGGGGACGCAGACGGCGGCGACGCGGGCCGGTCGGGCGGCGGCTGCAGGGCGAGCGCCGCGAGCGCGCGGGGGACTCCTGCGCTCGCTCCGACACGAGCCGCGGCTCCGGGACCCGCCCGGCCGCGCCGCCGCCCTCGCCGCCGCCTCCCCGCTCCAGGCCCGCGCGCGCTCGCCCGGGGAAGGGGCGGGAGCCGGAGCCGGAGCCGGAGCCGGGAGACGCCTCCATCGGCCGGCTTCCCTCCCCGGCCGGCCCTGCGCGTCTGGATGCCGGGACTTCGGCTTAGGAGACCAGAGGGTTCAGCCCAGCCTGCCAGTGCCGACGGCCCCTGTGGGTGGGTCGGCAGGGGCCGCCGAGGACAAACCGGGTTATGCGGCTGGGGAAACGGGCACCGGTCCCGGAGGCGAAGCTGGAAGGTGGGGCGCACCCGCGCGGTCCCCTCTGGTCACACTCCCGCTGTTGGCACTGGACAGGGCAGAGCGCAGCGGGTGGCTGCGAGGCTGGGAGAGTTTCCTCTATTCGCCAGCTTTGAAAGGCCATGTGTTCCAGCCCCTGAAGATAAGTGGAAGGCCAGCGACTGGAAAGACATTTGGATTCAAGGTGTGAGATTACACCCTGCAAAACTACAGTTTTATTAAATCCTAAATCGAAAGTTTTTTTTTTTAAGTTCTTATTTGGTTCCACTAACATAACATATGAGAGTTCTAATAAGTAGGGTCCGCTAATGATAGCTCGAGGTGGACATCTGTGCTTTTGCTTCTCAGCAGTGACTCTGGAGGACAAAATACCCATTTGTTTTGCAGAAACCAACCCTTACCTCACTCTTCAGCCCATTTGTTTCAGGACATGTCAGCCGCTATTCTCAGTTGCTGGTTGACCCAGTACTTAGGTCGGGCCAGTGGACCTATGATGACCTCCTGGCAGCTGCGATGGGTATGTGACTCAAGTCTGGCCAAGCAGAGACAAAGCTGCAGCGTTCTGGGAGCTTTCCCTTTCCGCTTTCCCCTGCCCTTTCCGCTTCCCCTTCCTCCCTTCACTTTTGTGCCTCCGTTGTTAGGAAGTGGACTCTCTTCTACTGGACGTTGCATAATGTCATCCTGTGAAGTCTGAAAATGCAGCTAAGACCCAGGGAGGCAAACTTGGGAGCTGGAGCCCACGTGTAGATTTTTGAGCTCTAAAACCAGCTATGGCTGACCCAGGTTCTACCTGTAGACATGTTCGTGCATTAATCAATAAATTCGCTTTTGCCTTTAGGCAGCTTGGGTTTAATTTTCTGACCATTGGAACCGAAGAGATCCAGATGATACAGAAATAAAACTTTCTGTTGTTTACTAACTTTATGAGAGCTTTTAGATTCTTATAACAAGACCTTCATGTAGATCACAATGTCCTCAGTTAGCTGGATTTTTTTTTTATTAAGTCAGGAATTTGTATCCTCTTTTTGTTCTATGCACAGAGAGCCTACACAAGTGACTGAAGCCATTGCTCTTCTGGAAGCCTAGAAAAATGTCAGGGTGGTATAATTCTTTGTCTAGATGATATACATTAGATTGATTTGATTTATCTTGTTTTTTCATTAGACTCTCCCCTGGAAGCTTGTGCCTTGTAGGAATTTTAAGGAGCTACATTTATTTCTATTTATTCCTTATCCAAGAGAGTGTGCCCCATCTGAGGAACATTGACACCTTCATCTTTTTAGTCACCAAAACACTATTGAACACCTATTAAATTTGAACACCTATTAAATGGCTCTGGGGATACACCAATATTGAGGGGAAAAACAGGAACTTTTTCAGCCTTTTAGTTGCTTATAATACATTGATAACAGGGATGGGGGTCATGGTTTTCTATATGATTTTGGAGAATCGACAAGATTCATGAATCTATAAATTGCTAAATGTTTTAGGGTCTATGGGTAGGTTCAGAAATGGCATTACTGTTTTATTTTTTTCTATCTTACCTGACCAGAAGCAAACCTAACAAAAAACAGATAACCTTTTCTACAAAATGTTTAGTGATTTTTAAAGCTATTTTGAGGTTTCCTTCAGGTGAATTGGATCAGAGACATAATGAAATTTCCCATTACTCTTGGGAGAGTTGCTACCTTCACTAACTACTGCTACTCCTAATCATCCTTTTGGAAGTACAGTCAGCTTAGGGTTATGCTAGCTTTCCCCAAGAGATAGTCAAACGTTACAACTCTGTTCCAGAAGTTCCCATCAGAACACACATGACGTGTGAGCCAGTGTCACGGTAGACTGGCAGGTTGCCTATATTTCCTTTCATTGCTGGGCTGCCTGCCCAGCAGAGAGGTAAGAAGAGGACAGACAAGCAGTCAGCCTGGCCCCTGTAGCCCTCCTGTCCTCTCTTTTTTCCCTAATTCAGAAAGAGTAAGATCAGGGAAAATTTTTCCCTCCAGAGAGATATCTAGTTATAGACAGCAAAGGACCTGTGGCAATGCCCAGGAAGGGGTGGAGTGACTGTTTGGTTTAATGCACTTGGGAAGCACTTCAAATTCAGTCATCTCCAAATGGGCTTATGCAGAATTTTTTAATATGATAGATGGGTTAGCTTTAGTTTAAACTTTTGGGATATACCACAGTTTTCATAAATATGTTTGGCATTTCTATTATTATTGCCTATGTAAATACCGAGAATCTCAAAAAATGGAAGAGGCTCAGGCTTCTGCAAGCCTCTGAAAAACCCTGAGATAATGTGAAATATTTTTATTAGAGTCCCAGCTTCAAATACAAAAAGAAGCATTGGCCTGTAAAAGAAATACCTATAAAAATAAATTTTTAAAAAAAGAAAAAAATGTACTTTTATATATTGAAATAATTCAGCTCTGTTTTTAGTCCCTTAAATAAAAGGCATTGAATAGCAACTCCTGGTGATGTGGAAATTTACTAACTTATGTAACTCAAATAATTTGTTAACTTTTAACTCATATAAGTTAAAAATTATTTGTATGTCTAGATAGGTTTTTGTCCTTCATCTTCAATGCTTGTGAGTGAAGCACGCTGATTACAAAAGATGTTTGGGAAATTTATTTCAATTTTCGGAGTTTTCTTCTATTTTTCGATGTCAAAATTAAAGCCATATATTATTCTATTATGACAAGTATTAAAAAGGTACAAGTATTATAAAGGACACATCAGTATTTCTGACTTGAAACAGCCATTAAGTGTAAGTATTACAATTTCTTTGAAAACCTTCAGCTTTGACTTATAGTAATTAATGATGTTGTTAAGCTGTTCAAAGGTAATGGGGCAAGGATTTAACAGAAATCATATCCTAGCCAGGAAGTGCTAACTCAGCCCAAGGAAATGTACTCCAGCTTTTCTTGTCTCAAGAGATGTTAAAGTGAAAATACAGCAAACATAAAAATCTCAGCAAAATGATTGGCTGGGAAAAAGGGAAGTGGAAGGGGTGTCAAGCTACTGAAAAGCCACAGGAAGATGAACTTTCCCTGGTTCTGATGCTCCTGCAAACATTGCCTGTGAGAAGTAAATGAGATTGAATTAGGAGTATGAGAATCTCCTTTGTATAAACACCAGTTTAATGTTTAAGGGACTACTAGACTGGGGCAGTGATTCTCACGCTTTAGTGTGCATGTGCCTCAGTTTCCCTGGCAGCTTTATTAAATCGCGGGTTGCCTCACCCTCGGAGTTTCTGATTCAGGACATTGGGAAGTAGGACCAGAGAACTGGCACTGCAGCAAGTTCCCAGGTGATGCGGATGTCAACTGCCTGAGCCCACCTTTGAGAGCCCTGCATGGGAGTGTTCTTGGGAACATAGATTGTGCCATTATGGGAGTCTATAAAAATGAACATTTATTCCTGCAGGGTGTCCCCAAAATTGCCTCTAACGTTGCCATATGTAGGAAAAATGGAAAAATGGGAAATTGTAGCTAAATGTACCTTTATTTACAACATGCCTACATGATATTTGACAGAGGTAGCCAATATGTAGAGAATATTTTGTAAGTACGTTTTGTAAAATTTCATAATGAATATGTTGTAAATAAAGGCACATCAGCTACGATTCCCCATTTTCCCTATGGATGGTGACTTTAGGGGCAATATTTGGGATAATTTGTAGATCAATTCTTTGGTTTTCAAAATTAATTTCTTGGTTTTTATGATAAATATACAGTAAATCCTGTATTTTCATTGGTTTTCTATATAATCCAATTATAAAGTGCCTTGTTTAAAAATACAAGGTGTTTGGCCTAGTAAAAAATAGCAAGATTTGGAATCAGGAGACTGAATGCTGGGTTCTTACCTCCTTGCAGGCTGCTTCCATCCCTGGCTTGCTTTGCTTCCCCCTGCCCGGGGACAGTGCCTTGCACATCAACAGTCATTTAAAACACGCTGTAGAAGAGAAAGAGATTATTTTCTTAGTATAACAGGCAATGATTTACACTATCCCTGCTGAAGGGAAAACTCTATTTTATCCCGTCTTTACTAAAACAAAAGTAATTTCTTAGCTGAAAAAAATACCCGTTCCCATTGTTTTCTATCATTTCTTTCTAATTTCTAAATACTTTGTCTTCAAAAATAGCTTTTTCTCTATGTATAAACTATTTTAAATTATTATGTGCTGATCATGAGGTATATAGTTGATTACAAGCCTTGCCTTGGGGGATGACTATTTGGCAGTAAAAACATATTCTTATCTATAGGTTTAGCGTCAATTATTGAAATAACTGTGGTTTTGTTCCACCTTAATGGGGAAATACAGGCAATCATCAGATTGTAGAACAATTTGTGTTAAGCCTTCAAAGCCATCTCATAATACTCAGGCAGGACCAAATATCATTAAGGTGTTTCTTTGATCTAGCTTGCAACATTAAAACATCATTTTATAGCTTGGCCTCATGCCATGTAGTACAAGAGAGATTCATTTGGGGAGTAAAATGGATGATTTCTCTCTCAATTTGTCTGAAAACAGGCTTCATAAACATCCCAGAGTATTTTCACTACCATCTTATTATGATGTTTCTCCATTATATCTGATTCTTGGATTTCAAGAGGTTGAAGCAAATAATAAGCATTCAGGACACAGGAGCTGTAGGAATTAATTTTGTTTATCTCCTTTGAAAGTATGTTTTTGAAATAGTGATATGAGAAGTTGTTAGAAAAAAAAAGAGAAATAGCAGACAGCGTTGAGATGCCCTGTACATCATGGATTGACAGACAAATCCAATATGCTTAGGCTTGAGGTAGTTCGACTGAGTTCTCCACCATACATTTGAATTAGAGAGGTAAGTGTAGAGGTATATATAAAAAAATGAAACTTTAATTGGAAAGAGAAAATGTTTGCATATGTGTCTTTCCACCTCACACAAGAACAAGTGCTCTTAGTGGTGATGGAAGAAATAGACAATGGAAATTCTGTTCACCCAGCAGGAAACTTCACATGTTACTCAGCAACTTTTGCCTTCTGGGAGAAAGGTAGCAGAGACCCTTATTTATTTTTCTTAAAATTCGCACTTGACATTAAACATATACACTTAATTAAAATGAAGTCACAGGAACTAATGGTCAAACACGAAATAATTTTTCCCCAAATCTCATTTTAATCCCTGGGATCCGTAATCATTTTAGTTTCCTTCCCCAGGCTAGGGCTCAGCCCTCTGGACAAGGTGAATAAGTGTTGATTGGACAAATGAATCCAAATCTTAAAAATTTTCTTTTCCTTAAGCCCTTTAGATAACATATATTGAAGAATTAATCTTTGAAAGATTGTATTAGTAGTTTGTGCCTGTAGTGTTATATAGCAGTCATACAATTAGAGTTTAATCCTCGATTGATTAGGACAGGGGCAAAATGTTAGGAGAGGTTCTCTCTAGAGTTCTACAACTGTGATAGCTTTGTATTTACAGCAGAAGAAAACAATTTATACTAGGTTAAAATACATGATGAGGTAATAGAATTATTTTTCATTTAAACCCAACTGTACTAGGGGCAATGCTTTTTTGCCCCTCTGAAAAGCTATAATTCAATACAGAAAATTTTTACTTTTCAATATAGGGTAGAATTTAAGCCCAAAGATGTCAAAATATTTATATCAGTTTAATTTTGTATTACTTTATAAATAAGAAACCATATATAAAATTCGTTGAAGTCCTGGTCATTTATATTATGTATCCATCTGTGTTTTATATGGTAATTTTGCCTAAGAACTTAACAAATTTGATGAAAGCAATAATGGAATCTTAATAATAGCAATGACAATCAGATGCTTGTCAAATATCAGAACTCTGTATATGCCGCCCCATCTAATCTGTAAGAGCAAAATAAAGTGGGTATAATTATAATTGAGTAGAAAACCAGGTTTAGAAAGTGTAAGTAATGTTCCAAAGTCTAAAAATATTGATGGTGAACTTTGAGGTGGATTAGGTGTGGTTTGGGGAGGAAAGAGAAAAGGGAAAAGGGATAAAAGACAGAAATTCTATCTCATCATCTGGTGATGCTTTTCCAATGAATCTGTCTTCATAGTACCAATCTATTTCTGTGTCTATACTGTGCTACAGAAATGTAGTGACGAGTTAGAAAGATAGAAAGAAGTCCCCGGTCTCCTGATTTTTACATTGTCATTACACAGGTGTTGTTCACAGTCAATGTAATTACATCCTGATTTACAATTACCACTTGCAATTGTAAGTGCCACAGTGAAAACATACAGGGTAACGCAAGTGATATCAGGTCACCTAACCTGGACTGTGGAGGGAGTGAGAGTGTGAGGAGGGGTAAGGAGGTTTTGGGGTCATGAATCATGATACCTAGTTTAATTGCTGTTGTACAGGAAAAACTTTACAGCCACGGAAGATCCAGGGTAAGAGAGAGTGATCGGTGCACAGTGCATGTGGAAGAGTTTAATTTCAACACTCCACTCCTCCTGCGGTGGAAAGGATTTTGTGTTTGCCACCACCTGATCCAACATAATTATTTTCCAGAACGTTAGATTGACAATGTTAACCCATCATTTTCTTTACTTAAATAATTCTCCTTGTGGTGACTTACTCAAATTCTAAAGTCCTCTCCATGACACAGTACTCTTCTGTAGTCAATTCTCCCTTTCTGTGACCTTCTTTAACTCCCGTTTCTTTTTTTCATTTCTTTTGGTTGGGAGTACATTAAACACTGCAAGGGGAGTGGGGGGGGAGAGAGAGAGAGAGAGAACAAAATTTCATCACTTATCTTGATATTCCCACATTCCTGGTGCATGAACAACATCTAATATTTTTGAATTATCTAATATACTTGCATTTTTATTCCTAAATGAAATCAATTTCATAACAATGTATCCATGTAGACATAGATGACCTGGACCCTAGCTCTGGCTAGGCCACTGGCAGTTACTTAACTTCAGGCTGGTCACGTAAACTTTCCTAGTAAATAGGAACAATGGACCCTTCAGAGGAATGAACTGAAAATAAAATATGTGATAAAATGCTATGAAGTTTGCAAAGATAATACAATATTTTTTAAAGACAGGGTTATCAAATAGGTCAAGAATAAAAAATCAGCTGCAAGATTAGATATAACTTACCTGAGACTGAAATTGTAGTGTAAACGTGGATTGAACATAATTTCCTATTCAAAAGTCTTGCTTCTTTTGAGGGAATTTAGTCTCTATTCTTCTATTAATATTAATCCAACTACATATAATAGTCAATTTAGTAGTTTATAATCATGGAAGATCATCTGACAACCTCCCACACTGTGCTGGATGCTGTCGTGTTTCTTATTTTAATTAATTGCTACGAAAGTTCTTATTGGAAGGTCCCTGAATGGAAGGCAGTCTGCTAGTTGTCTTTTGGTATTTAGTTTCTTCTTCCTTCGCTATAATACTTACTGTCCATTGTAGCAGGATACCTGGCCATGCAGAAAGGAAGTGTACATTTTCCAATACGTGTGGCTCAGCTCTAGCCAATGGGCTGAAAGAGGGAGGACATTGCGATGGCTTCTGGGAACCTTCCTGTGGCAGACAGAAGCTAGAGGAGCCCCCACAGCCCCCATCCCATGGTGTTCAGGCCAGGCGTGTGAGTGTGAGCAGGGCCTGGGACTTTTTCTAACGAACAGAATATGAGAAAGATGATGGGATGTCACTCATGTGGTTGTGTTACACGAGAGTCCTTCTTGCCAGTAGATTGACTCTAGAGGCTGTCTGTTCTGACTTGATGGAGTAAGGGACATCAAGGAAGCTTATGTGTCAAGGAACTGCAGAAAAATATATGGACAACCTCTAGGAACTGTGACTGCTAGGCCATCAGGGAAGACGCTAAGCCAATAGCCAGAAAGAAGCTGAGACCTTCAGTCCCAGACGTACAATATATAAATTCTGCTAATAACTTGAGTCAGCTTGGAAATGAATTCTTCCCCCAAATAAGAATGCAGTTCAGTCAACATCTTGCTTGCAACATTGTCAAAACCTAAGTAGAGGAATTAGCTAAGCTGTGTCTGTACCCTTGACCCATGGAAACCATGAGATAAGAAATGTCTGTTTAATTTGCTGTGTTTGTGGTAATTTGTTATGGGCCATAGATAACTAATACTCTTTCAGAGACAGCTGGCACATGCTTTTACTGTCTTTTTTTAATGTCCTCTTCCATCTTGTTGCCAATAACTCAGCTACAATTTGACTGGACCAAGAAGTTTATGGTAACCTTCAGCATGATAAACCTTGAACTGGAAGAGATCTAGGTTCCTGGGGGTTTTTTCATCTTGTTTCCACCATTGTTATTTTGTACTTTCTATCATTTGATACAGTAGATATTGTTGACTGGCATTTGCTTTATTTTATTGTTTACCTTAGTAAGAATTCATGTTTACTACAGGTGATTTGGAAAGTACAATATATACCCATGGAGAAACATTACACACTGCTGTATACTCAGAGATAGCCAGTACTAACATTTGGCTATGCTACTTTTTAGTATTTTTATCTAATGTTTTGAAAATGAAGACCTGTATAGCAAATATTTGTGACATTTAAATGCCATGGTTTCTATGTCTACAAGATAAAGGTTTTGCCAAAATTACCTTAAAGCATCTGGCTGCAATGTAAAAATTCCTATCAAACAAGTATGTGGTATAAAAGAGGTAAATCACCTGATCCATTGTTTTTATTAATTTAAGCATTTAAAAATTTTTTTTTTTCAGAGACAGAATCTTGACCTTTTCCTATGCTGGAGTGCAATGGCATCATAGCAAATTGTAACTTCAAACTCCTGAGGTCCAACAATTGTCCTGCCTCAGCCTCATGAGTAGCTGGGACTACAGGTGCACACCACCATGCCCAGCTAACTTTTCTATTTTCTTATAAAAATGGAGTCTTGCTATACTGTCTAGGCTGATCTGAAATTTCTGGCTTCAAAAGATCCTCCTGCCTTGGCCTCCTAATATTATAGAAATGAGTCTCGACACTCAGCCACATTTTTTAAAAAGTGAATTTAGATCATTCATTTATATGTTCAGAAATGTGACCTCAGTAACTAAACATTTAAAGAAGACAGATTTCTAACCTCCAGCTATCAACGTAGAAATTTATTTTAGGTATCCAAATTGTCCAGGGTATTTTGTTATTTGGTGATAGATCTGAAAATCATTAGTTAACTATTAAATTTGCACATATACAGATTTTTGCTAGTGTTTTCACATGCTAGTTAGCATGTGTGCAAACTCAAACTTACTATATTATCAGTTATAGCTTTTAAAAAGTAGAGATTTGTTAAATCTTAGTTTTAGAGTTTTTGAAAATTCTAAAGTCCGAGCTTCCCAGTAGTTATGATCTTCTACATAATGGTGCTAATCTATCATTACAACTTTTTCATAGATCACTTTTAGTTCAAGGCAAACTGGATTGTTCCAAATATGCCTTATATAGCTTCCTCTTCCACACCTTTACTCAACTTGCCAGCTTATAGTGATCGCTAAACTGCTGTGCACTTACCTAAATGGAATCTTCCCTTAAATTCAGTGGAACTCTAAGCTCCTTCATGAGAACTCTCGTAGGAGATGGTGAACTCTCTCTATGATTTCACCATCTCCCAGCCCAGATTGTTTCCTATTCACACTACTCAGATGGCACCAAATACCTACCACTGCTTCCTGATGAAAAGGACTTTCTCTTCCATACTTCTCTCCTACTGGACTGCCTAGAGATTTATTTACATTTTTGTTGGGAAGTTTATTGGTAATCATATCCTAAAATACCATTAAGAAGTACGATTATTTTCAAGGAAAAGTCTGTTAATTTAATTTATTCATGGAGAAAGATTTAAGAATAGTATATCAAATCAGGAAATAGAAGCCTGAATTTTGGAATCCTGTAGCCAGCTCATCTTGTGATCTAAAGTCTTGAGGAGGAGGTGTGGCTCTGGTCATTCCATTTCACGTGCACTGGCCTTGATAGAGGCAAATCTGTCTGTGTAAGGGGACAGCATTTCCTTTGGAAATAAGAAAAACTGAATAAAAATACGTGAGGAGGACAAGCTGACTTTGTTTTAAAAGCTGGTAATTTATAGACTCTCCAAAGTGAAAGTGTCAATTAACACTCGAAGGCTTTCATGTTCGAGAGCACTTCATAGAGAACAGATAACTGCTGTGGTTGGAGTATGTCCCCCAACGTTCATGTGTAGAAAACTAATGCAACGGTATTGAGAGGTGGGACCATTCAGAGGCGATTAGGTCATGAGGGCTTTGCTGTCTTTAATATATTAACGTTGAGTGGGCTTTATAAAGACAAGTTCTACTCTCCTTGGCCCCCTCTCACAGTCTTGCCTTCCACCTAGGATGACTCAGTAAAAAACCACTCAGTGGCTGCTGGCAAGTTGATATTGGTTGGGCTCTTCAGCCTCCAGAGCTGTGAGAAATAAATTTCTTTTCTTTATAAATTGCCCAGGCTGTGGTATTCTATGATAGCAACACAAAAGGGACTAAGGCAGTAACTAATTCAATTGAGGTGGTCTTTTTCTGAAAGGGATGGGGACATTTCACTGTGACTGTGGGACAGTAGGAGTGCTGGGGCATGGTCCTCTGATGCAGTGTACTGATCGGAGTAGTCAGAACTTTTTTAAAAGCAATAATTTCTCATAATTATATTAGAATCTTTAAAAAGAGAAAATAGATGTCCTAATTAGAGAAATAAAGTATAGGTAAAATTACAAAAGGAGACGTTCACTGGGTCCAATGTCTCACACCTGTAGTCCCTAGCACTTTGGGAGATTGAGGCAGGAGGATCCCTTGAGGCCAAGAGTTGGAGAGGAGCTTAAGAAACAGAGAGAGACCCTCAAAGGGGAAACTTAGCTCAGTGTGGTTGTGTGTATCTTGAGTCACAGCTACTTGAGGGGCTGAGGCAAGAGATGGTTTGAACCCAGGAGTTTGAGATTGCAGAGAGCCATGGTAATACCACTAAATTCTAGCCAGGGAAACAGAGCAAGACCTGGTCTCAAAAAAAAAAAAAAAAGTTGACTTGATGATTTGTAAATATATTTATAATCGGCTCAGCGCCTGTGGCTCAAGAGGCTAAGGCTCCAGCCACATACACCTAAGGTGGCGGGTTCGAATCCCCTGCCTGGGCCTGCCAAACAACAATGATGGCTGCAACCAAAAAAATGGCCATGCGTTGTGGCAGGCGCCTGTAGTCCCAGCTACTTGGGAGGCTGAGACAGGAAACTCTCTTGAGCCCAGGAGTTGGAGGTTGCTATGAGCTGTGATGCCGTGGCACTCTACCCAGGGGGACAGCTTGAGGCTCTGTCTCAAAAAAAAAAAAAAAATATATATATATATATCTTTATAATCCAATCCATTACATTCCTAGGTGATTCCACGTACAGGTAAAGCAGGTGAGGAGCTTAGAGGTTCATGCTGGCAGTAGAATAAAGCCTCCAACTTTGGTCCCTCAATTCCTTTGGTTAAACTATTCTCCCTCTTGTTCTTGTGAAAAGGAACTTAAAATTGTAGTGGTGCGTCATTTTAAATATATGCCAGATAATTAAAGTAAAAAATAAAAAGCTCTGTGTTTATTTAAATTATGAAAAACTGATAATTAACCGAAGTTGAACAACTCTGCTTTTTCTGTCACTCTTTGAAAATAAAAGATCTTTCCACAGTGTTTTTTATATTTCATGCAATTTTAGATTTAGTTGCTTTTTGGATTGGTTAACATAGAGTGGGCAGGGGACTCTGCCTCAAGAAGGTTAAGTAGGAAGCTGGTGGAAGGAGGGGAAATGATTTGTTCCTCTGTATAGGCAAATTGCTTCACACTATTGATGCATGACTCCAGATTCTCTTTGTTGCAGTTTTATTTTCTAAGTTTCTATACAAAGTAAAAGATTTCAGTGATTTGCCATTTTAAGAATAATTTCCAGTTTTAAAGAAGTGCAACTTTTTTTTCCATTTAAACCAGACCTCATTTAATGATGTTAAATCAAATGCTGCCAATCCCTCATGATCTCAGGGCAGTTCTGTATAAGATGATGTGCTTGTAAACTTTACCTGCAGGCAGAAGTTCTGTTCTAACCTAAGGGTCACATTTGGAATCCTCAACTAGATCTTTGATCAGATTTGACCAATGAAATCTCAGATGCTCCTCTCTGTAGCCAGAACTACAATGATACGGAACTAGTCCAAGTGCTGCTGAGTCACTGAGTAGGTGGAGTCGAGTGCTCTCAGGCAGGGAGGATGACCATTCTATTCGTAGTTACCAGTTTCTGTAAGTCATGGTTAAAACTCAGTGGACACTTTGGAATTTTAATGTGCTCAACTTAAGTATCAGGCTTGATAGCACCTTGTTTAAAATTGAGTTTGAAAAATCCATGAAAGTCAAAGACCTTGTAGTGTAGCAGAAACAATATTGAACCTGGAGTCAAGGGCCTAGAGTTCTACCCATTTATTTAAGTGCTTCTCATATAGACTCTCTGAATCAGATTCATTGGAAATATTTATTTGAAGGTAGATTTCACCACATTCTGCGGGGACCTATTAAATTAGAATCTTTAATGGGGACAGTGATACTGTTGCACTCTAAAGTTTAAAATTCTCAATTCCTGTTTCTTCTTTCTAGATGTTCCTTACCTATAAAGTGAAGCCATAAAATCTTTAGGAATTTTAAGTGTTTTTTTATTCCCTGGCTCTATCAATTCCACTTGTCCTTAAGTGCAAGATTTTTTTTGGCACAGTAGTTATTTTGATTAAAGTAGTAGTATATCTATAAATGAAAGAACTATAATCTATAAATATGATTAATCCTAATCTTATAGACCTGGTCTATAAGGCCATCTTTTTTCTTTTTTTAGAGACAGAGCCTCAAGCTGCTACCCTGGGTAGAGTGCTGTGGCATCACAACCCACAGCAACCTCCAACTCCTGGGCTTAAGCGATTCTCTTGCCTCCGCCTCCCAAATAGCTGGGGCTCCAGGCACCTGTCGCGATGCCCAGCTATTTTTTGGTTGCAGCCGTCATTGCTGTTTGGCGGGCCCGGGCTGGATTCGAACCCACCAGCTCAGGTGTATGTGGCTGGAGCCTTAGCTGCTTGAGCATAGGCGCCTAGTATAAGGCCATCTTTTAGTTACATTTCTATGCTATCCCTGAGTTAAAATTTCAGAGGGTTTAATGCTATGTGATTTCCCTTGCTCCTGTTTTAGAACTTACAGAGAAACATTTCTTCCCCTAAAAGGTGCAATATTAATGTGATGTTATGCCTTTAGAAGAAGAATGGAGGTATAATAGAGACAAAGGAGATGCTCGTACGATCTGAATGACCACAGCGCCAACAAACCCCACAAGGATTCCACAGTCAGGTTTTATTTCAGCAAGATTTTGGTGCTGAAGAAAAACACTGAAAAAAGAAACTGGAATGATTGAAGAGCCCTGGAGAGAAATGAAGAGAATAATAAAATGAAATTATTGAGTGAGGTACTAAAATCAGAGATGATGATGGATCTTCACTCCTGTAAGAGCCTCAAGCTCCAAAGGGGCAGCAGATTCTTATAAAATTCCCGAGTAGCATTTTTACTTGATTTTAAAAATAATATATTACTGCTAAGAAACAGTAACATCGTTTTTTTCTCCTCCTGGAGTATCCTGACTGAAGGGCGAGGAAAAAACACTAATTCCTTTGTAATGTTTAGAGAAAAAAGACTACGTCTGGGAAGAATTTTATGTTTTCATGAGCAGAAGAACGGAAGATGCAGATGTGCGATGAAGGATACTTTACATGGTTATCTGACTTAACATTTGAGGTGTGGCACCAACCCTACTGTGAGTTCTCCTATTCCTATGTCCCAAATATCACTATATCTTATGAGAGATCAGACTGAAAATTGTCATCAAACATTATATTAATGGGAAAAACATAACAACAGAACGTTCGGCCCGAAGCCATTATGAAGAAGAAAGAAGGAAGAATGTAATTAGTGTTGTCTTGGCAATAATGTCAAGTGTGCAGACCTGCTATTTTTAAGAAGTACTGGCTGAAAATTAATCTTTCTTTTGCTTCTGCCTATGTTCTAAAACAGGAGGAAGGGAAATCACCCTCCCCACCTGGAAACTGGATATTGGGTTAGGTTGGAGATTTCAGCTTTAGTCATTGGCTACCAATTTGGGAGGAAAGGATTTTTCTTGTCTCCTAAAATGCATAGTTAAAATAATGAATATGTTAAATCTGACCATTCAAGACCCTTGCAAACATGTCAGAGTATGTTTATCACTGCTTCAAACGTTGACGTATACCAAACATTAAAAAGAGAAGCGAATCACAACTCTAGAATTGTTGCAGTGTTAGATATCACAAGCTTTCTTTTCTGAAAGTGGATGAACAAATAATTTCAACAGGTAACATGGAGAAAAGTAGCTGAGTTCAGGTAATTTTTCAAGTGTCCTTCTAAAAGGTCTCATCACTCTGACTTTGGTATTAGACACACAATTTTGTTCAACACATGCTTTCTATACTATATCCTTCTAACACTTCTCATAATAGTTTTAAAACAGATCTCCAAAAGATGCTCTGCCAAGCAGGCAGAAGTATAGTAAAAGAACTACAAAAGAACTTAGAGATAAACACGGAAACTGTAGCATCAAATTAAAAAATATTTAATACATAAAATGGTGATTGTATAAGTTACATCAAGGGTAGAGTTTCTCCTACAAAAAATGATTAATTAAATCTGTCTCTACTGTTACAAACTGTCTACTGTTACATTACCCAATAATCCATAGGGTAAATATAGAACAGCTAGAATTGGAAACATTTTTATTTCATAGTGCTTAGTAAGCCATCCTGTCTTCTAGCATATATATTTTTTGAACATTAAATTTCTAGTTACATCATATCTAATTTGTCTAATTGCAATAGCCGTTTGGAAGCTGGTCCTAATCATAGATACGTAGATGTAGATGTCAATTCTGTGCCTTTAGCCAAAGAATACAATTTCCTTATCTAACTGCTGTAATGCTTCCTCTCTTTGACATCAGCTATGCCTAAAGTATCCCTATGAAGCCACATAGGGTGTAAGTAGAACAAAACCAAAGTGATTTATACATATCTGAACTTGCCATATACCTTATTAGATAAAGAAGAATTACTGTACCATGCAAGGCACATTCTTTTCCTCTAAGTTCATTATTTGCAACATTTCACTGGTTTCTATTTTCCGATGTCTGCTACATGATTGATCATTGCAGTATCCCTGCAGGACATCTGAGTTGTGTTCCATTCTGGACAGAACCTAGTATTTACAAGCTTTAGCTTACTTGTTCCTATGTGATTTCTATTGAACGATTTCCAATGGTGTATGTCATATTGAAATTTTTGCTCTAAGTGACTCAACTCCTTTACTTATTTTTCCTTTGTCTGTATGTGTCATTTTATGAGGTCACTATTGAACTTTCTATTAAGGCAATGTGGTTAAAGCACTTTAGCACAAAGGATGGCTTTTAGAGATCAATAATTATAGTGAATAAAGTAAGGCATTAATACAGAAAAAGATCATTTATCATTAACTTCATAAATGAACACATCTGTGGTTTAATGGACAAGCTAGCTCTAATTTTTCAATCTATGGCGTATTATCATTCATAGTCTGACTGCATTTTTATCCGAAAGTGCCATGGAAAAGAATTAAGGGTTTCTAAGAAGCCAAAGAAAGGCTATGTGATCTCATTCTTTAGCCTCAGGGAAATATTTTGCATGTTATCTGTTTCCTGATGCTTTTAAGTTTAGGGTTGCCGAGGTCCTTTGATTTTTTGAATTTGATTCTGCTGATGTGCTGAAAGGTCAAACAGGAAGGACAGTTAAGTCATTGGGATACTGAAAGGCTTGTTTCAAAACATATGTTCCCTTGCTATAAAAGCACACAGTTGTTCCTATTTGTGTAAAAAGAAAAACTTCAGATAAAATTGTGTTAGAGATACGTAGCAATGTAGTTGTCTATTTAGGATCCAAGCTTTACTTTTAAAATACAAAAACATCATCTTTTAATTTGATTCGGTAATCAAAAGGCCAACAAATAAATTAGAGCAGATCTTTAAAGTTATATTCTTTTCATAACAGTTCTTGCTCCATGTCCAGCAGAGAAGAGGCGACATCATTGATTGTATGCTCGCCAAATCCTATCTTATTTCAATGGAAAATGGTTCAGACACTAAAGAATGGAGAAATTAACCCACTTGCTGAAATTTACATCAATAATTTCTAGAACCATCCAAGTATTCTGACCTGAAAGGAACATCTAAATGACACACAAATGGAAATAAATTATAGATTAAATAGTCCCTAAATTCAAAATGATAATCAAGGATTTTCCTTCAGTTCCTGAGGAAAAAAGTTATTTTCATAAATATCAGAAAATTATCAATTCTTTACTGTTCAGTACAGGTAAGAGATTCTTTTCTTTATGTAATTATGTTCTACAATGAATAAATAGCATCAAATTGACATTTTTCATTTAAAGTATTTCTGCTTTTTTGATTATAAACCAATTCATATTATAGAAAGTATTAAAAATCCAATTAGCCGAAATTTGATTAACTTTACTTGATCATTCTATGTATTTGCATATATATGATAGAAATAGAAGCAAATACATATACAGGATAGACGTGGAAACACATGCAAACAGTGTACACATGTATACATACATCATACAGATGAATTGTTACGTCAGGGGAATTATCAGGCAGAGTATTTCTGTACTGTTGAACATTTTGACTATTTCCAATATTTTGCTGTTATCAATAATGTACAAAATGGTACTTTTATATATACATCTTCGCTCATATCTATGATTATTTCTTTAGCTAAATTTCTGGAGGAGGAATTTCATCAAATGACATAGGCATTTTTAAGATATTTGATGCATATTTAAAATTTGCTTTTTAGGTAGATTATGTCAGTCAGTTCTCTTCATAGCAGTGTGCACATTTTTTTCCTCACATTCTACCTGGCAGTTGTCAAATCCTTGGAAGTTTCATAGACAAAACATGGAATTTCACTCTTGTTTTAACTTGCATTTCTTTATTAGTTGACTATTAATGAAGATAAACTTTTAAAATGTCTTATTGACACTAATTTGTTTACTCTCACCTGTCTGTATGTTGATTCTATTTTATTTTTCTCTTGGTGTTTAGGAATTTATATTTATCTTGATATTTCCTCCACAGTTTGCTGGAGAGTTTTGCATATTATAGTTATTTATTATTCTGACATATTTGGCTTTATTTTCTTGTCTTTTAATTGTTCTTATTTTGTTTTTGATATACACAAAATTTTGATATTTCTCTAGTTAAGTACCTATCTTTCTCCTTTATGGGTTTCCTGCATTGATTTTAAACTTAGAATTTCTTTCCCCAGCCGGAGAGCAGATAAATATTTGCCTATACTTTCTTCCACAATTTTATAATTTCTCATTTCATGTTTATATCTTTAATCCTTTGGAATTAA
This sequence comes from Galagoides demidoff, assembly GCA_963574575.1. Classification (NCBI taxonomy): domain Eukaryota; kingdom Metazoa; phylum Chordata; class Mammalia; order Primates; family Galagidae; genus Galagoides; species Galagoides demidoff. Next base: position 706 of record CAUYQV010114067.1, on the reverse strand, counting down.
TTTTGGTGGGTGATGGCAGATGAGACATACTTCCACTTTTTAAATCCCAAATCACTGATTATTTCAAGTACCATTTGTTGAATAATTCACTTCTTTCTTACTCATTTGTAATAATTCTTTCATCATTGGTTAAATGTATTTTACGAGTTTTCTAGTCTGTGTAGGAATATGTCAATCTTAAAACCACAACATTATTTTTGTGGTATTATAATACACTTGAATATTGAATATAGAAATGCTTTAGTATTTTAGATCTTTTTCAAACTTTTCTTAGCTATATTTGTTTATTTTTCCTTATGAATTACAGAATTTTTTTAGGCTCTAAAATAGTTTATAATTTATTTTGATTAATATTACTATTTACTAATAATTATTGATTATAATATCTTTAAACATGTATATTATCTGAGGGTAATTAATATGTATATTCTAGAGTTTTGTTTTCATTCAGAAATATGCCTTCATTTATCTCAGTCTTATAAAAATTTCTTTCAGAAAGGTTTTTAAATTTTCTTCATATCCATTTGTCAGATCAGGCTTATGTTTTCACATTTCACTTTTTTTTTTTTTTTTGAGACGGAGCCTCAAGCTATCTCCCTGGGTAGAGTGCCATGGCATCACAGCTCATAGCAACCTCCAACTTCCTGGGCTCAAGTGAGTCTCCTGCTTCCACCTCCCAAGTAGCTGGGACCACAGGCGCCCACCA
>CAUYQV010114066.1:0-18538 GCA_963574575.1 Galagoides demidoff | reverse complement strand
CAGCTACTTGGGAGGCGGAGGCAGGAGACTCGCTTGAGCCCAGGAGTTGGAGGTTGCTATGAGCTGTGATGCCATGGCACTCTACCCAGGGGGATAGCTTGAGGCTCCATCTCAAAAAAAAAAAAAAAAAAAAGAAATACATCATAGTGTTCTTTTTCATGGAAGTAAAATTTCTTATCTCGGGGATCAGGTGCAGCTAGAAGTCACATGCACACACACACACACACAGCATTTCCTTCTGCTTTTATTATTCTACTTTATCTCAGTTTGTTATTTCTGTTTGTTTTGTCTCTTTCTTGTTAGAAGCTTTCCTCAAATATTTAGGGATCCTTGACTGCCCTTAAATATTTAAGAATGAGTGTCGGAGTATCTGATTAGAAGCTCATGGTTTTGCCAGATGGTGAACCTCCTCCTTGTTAGTTGTTCTGACCTGGCTGTTTGGTCAGTGAGATACTGACTCTTAGTGTTTTTCAGATCATTTCTCTTAGTCTGGTTAGATTACTTGGAGATGAGTTATCCAACCTTTCACCAGGAGGGTCTACCATCAGCTAGGGTTAGGTAGAGGAAAGGATCAGAGAGCTCTGATGGCTTAGTGTGCAGCCCATAGAGGTGAACGGGCCCTTCCCTGTGTCCCGTGTTCTCTAGCCTGGCATCCCTCTGACCATCCTCTATGGAAGGTAAACCTTAGCCTTCTACTGGGGAAACAAGTGGTCAAGTCGTGTGTAGTTAGGTATCTTGTTCTCCATTTGAGCAGGTACATATTAAACCATCCTGTTCTAACCCCAGCTTATCTTTAGATTTATAGGTACTTGGTTCTGCCAGTTGTAGAGGATTTCCAGGTGTTGTTTCTGCTTCTGTGTAGTCTCTGCACCAGTCTTAGATTCATCGTTCTTTCTCTAGGCCATGTTACTATTTGTTTATTTGCTTTCACTGGAAAGCATTTCCACATTTGTGTTGCTGTTGCCTTTTCTTACATGACACTTGTATGTGTGGTTTCATGCCATAAAAATCCACCTTGTTATTTTAGTACAGTGTCAGTAGGAAATGGAGTAACTGTGTGGTTTGGTTCTGCTATACACCTGAGACTACTTGGATTTCGTAAGTTTTGATATGATTCTTAAGATATGGCATTATTTAAAAACCCAGATCTAAGCGTGGCAGTCACAACTTCTAAATGTTTTGTAAAATTCAAAAACAACACACATATCTGAAGGGGGTACAACCGAATCATGAATCCCTTCAGTAACAAATAATCTCCATTTGTTTTGATGTGATTCACACGTTTCTTAATAACTGTGAAGGGATTACGATATTCTCAGTAGATCAATTCCATACTTCTTATTAATCATTCTGAATTGTATAACGCTAGAAGTGCCAAAATATCTCCTCATTGCAGCTGCATATTCACGGTCCAAAACATTCTTTCCAGTATGACTTGATTATCCTCATCAGCTTCGTAACAACCTTCATATGCGAGGTGAGAGGATGAAGAAATCAGTCTTGCCACCAACAACAGTGGACTTGGAGTTCTAATGTGAATTCAGATCGCAAACAGTGTCCTAGTTGTGAAGAGAGTTTAGCTGGAGTGAGTTCTTCATTCTATAGCAAATAACACTAACAAAAATGAAAAAAAAAGTAACAAGATTTTCAAACACAGCTACTCCTCATTTTAAAGAGTTTTTATTAACCATTGAAAAATTTCAATCATAAATGTTCAGTAAAAGAATTGGACATAACGGTAAATGTTAAAACCAAGGGCAGAGGAGTTGATGAAAAAATCAGTATCTAGTGATGTGAGTGTAACTTCAAAGGGATATACTCATTGAAAAGAATAAGTGACATGTAAGCCAGGGTTGAAGAACTGCCTCCATTTTTGTAAAACGCAATTTTAAATGTAATTTCCATGTGGAGTTAAAACAGTCCACGTCACTGAGGGGTTTTTATAGGTGACCTCTATACGCCAAAAGAAATTGAAGAAAGTAACAGAGTTTCCCTGAGGGCTAACCACCCTTACTCAAGTTAATGGGATATGTGCCCCAATAAGAGCTCAGTCAGGCATTAAAGAAAAATCAAACTCAATATGAGGTTAGAAAAAAAAAGTACCATTTTCCCAAAAAGACTTCTCCTAATGAGCATATTACATTAATTTCTTAAAAAATTTATATGAACTGTTTTTTCCCCAAATGTTTATATGCTTTAATCCCACTTGTCCTTATGTAAAGAGAAAAGATCTTATTATTTCTGTGACATAGAAAATAGAAAATAAAAACACAGCAGAAAATTGAAGAGGGAGTAGGAAAGGTGGGGAGATGTTCTGAAATTAACCAAGTCAGAATAAAAATGCAGCATATTCACTTGTCTTTTCTCTCGGTTCTATTTTCAAATATGCATGCTCCAATTAGCATATAAATACAGTTACGAAGTTCTTAATGGCATGCATGTTCATTAGGTAAGTTATAAAGAAAATAAATGAAGGATATATATGTGGTTATATCCAACTCTGAATTTTAAATTGAAGAAAAAAAGTAAACAAATTAATAACCTAAATGAAACTATTGAAACTATTACTAAAAAATCTAAAGAAGCAATGGAATCCAATGCAGAGCCAAGCATAACATTGTACCTATCAATTAAAAAATCAGTAGAACTATTTTTATTGTGACTCCTCTTGAACTCAACTTCAAGAGATAGCGAGTACACATGTGTAAATTTCTCAAAATTGGCTCAATTGTTTAATTCTGTTTAACCTAGAGAGATGAAAATTGTATAATGTTGACCACACTTGAAGCCGAGATTTCACTGCCTGGGTCAGTTATATATATCTGTCATTCATTCATCGATTTAGTCATTCACTTTACTAGCAATTCCTTATTATTATTTCTTTAATCAGCTGGGTGATGGGGCATTGAAGAAGAAAAACACGTGGTTCTCATTCTTCAGGAGCTCAGAGTGTCAGAGAAGTCAGATCAAGAACAGATGTCGGGGGCTGGACCCTTACAGGTGCCGGCCCCATATACCAGAGATGGTGGGTTCAAACCCAACCCGGGCCAAAAAATGGCAAAAAAACCAAAAGAACAGATGACAGTACAACTGCCTTGTGATAAATATTTATTGATATGGGATAGTATGTGTTGTGGGGAGGGTAAAGAAAGATTTCAAGAGCAATCATGTTTGATTTCAATCTACATATGACTAAGTTCTCAATAATATTAGCAATCAGCAGAGATCATATTTCAGATAGGGAGAAGAAAATGGGCAAAGGCACAGATCATGAAAGGGTTATTCATTGTTTTCAAAACTGTAGTCTAAAGCACTGTAGATTTTCATCAAATGGTAGGAGATGAGATGAGAGGAAGGTGTTTGAAGGATCTTACGTTTTCTGAGGCAAGAAGTATGTAATTTAGTGTAAGTATTCAGGTGTCACTGAACGATGTTAAGAGGGAGGGAGACAGATTATATTTGCCTTTAAAAGAGAGTTCTGGTAGGATCTTGAAGAGTGAACTAGGAAAGGTTGAGCATTTAGATAGCAAGAGAAGTAAGTAGCAATTATAATACAAGAGAGAGAATGATATCTTAGAGAAATATTTAATAGTTAGAGCTATCAAGTCTTTATCATTAATTAAATTCAGAGGCAAAAGAGAAGAGAATCAAGAGAAATAAGCTGGTTTGTAGTTTGGCCAAATGATGGAAGTTGTTTCTGTTACCAAAATAAGAGGAGGAAAAGAAGCAGAGGGAAGGTGATAAATTTGGTTTGGGTATTCCGGGTACTTTAGCAATGAAGGGGGAAATAATTTTCTTAAACACAAATCCAAAGAGAGATGTGGGGGAAAATAGTTTATTTCTCTAAAGTAAATAATCCTTCCTTTTTGGGGAATCCTGGAAATGTGTTCCTAATATCAATTTATCTCCACATGTTCATACATCTACCTCCCTCATTCCTGGAATGGAGCATTATTGAAGCTTACTTTCTCTGGAATGTTGCCTTTGGCACACAGCCTGAAGAAGTATATAGATTTAGGAAAGTCTTTGCAGATGGAAATTCTGCTTTCGTCATTTTATTACCATTAATGGTCTTCCCTTTTCTTGACCACAAAGAGGAAGAATTCAATTAGTGGACGCCTCTAGGTTTAAGCTTTGCTTATAATAAGTGGATTTATTTAGTTATTGCAGGACTTACAGATGTGCCTAAAACCACCTTATATTTTCCAACATAATATTGTTGATCTCTGTTTTTTTCCTTTCTTCCTTTTTGGACCAGGGGCCAGACAAATGGTGACCAGACGGTCCAGTGTAGAAAGGCACAATTGCCAACTCTGACTTCAGCGGGGGTGGAAAAACTCCTCAGAGGAAAATGGGAATCTAGCCTTGAGATAGTAGTTTCCATGTGTGAGTGGGTTTTCAATTCTCCAAAGGAAAAAAAAAAAAGAAATAATAGGAAAAAAAACCATAAGGAAAAAAGTCATTTGTAGGCGTTAGGATGGTAAGTTTAAGGAATCCATTTAAAGTAGCTATTTCTTGCTTACGCATATTTGTCCTAGTAGAAATAATTTAAACGTTCTTTTTTTGTTTTGTTTTCTTCTGCAGGCCTTAGAGTTTCTCATCAGCACTTTAAAAGGAGTTAACTGAGCTGACAGATTTGATTACTCAAAGTGGTCTGTCTCATTTTTTATTTCACTTTGACATAAGACTTGGCACAAGTCTATTACAAGCTATGCTCTTTTATTGCCGCACTTCTAAGTTATAAATCTGGTTTACATCTACGGAAAATGTAGTGTAGAATTGAAGACATGTCCAATTATCTGGGCAATTTGTTTTATGAACTTATACCAAATTAAATAGAAAGCATCGCCAGTATTTGCTCTTCCTTTGTGGGCTGCAAATCAGTTAGAAAAAAACCTCCTTGAACAGGGGCATTGAAAGTTCTGGCTTTTCAGTCTGTTTCCTGAATGGTTTCTGATTAAAACAGGATCTGAAAGTCTGATTGATAGTCTCTATTTCCTTTCTTAATGTAACAAATACATTCAGAACGTTGACTCCTATGAAAGGTGGAATTGCTGAGCTGGATTGCATTGCCTAGAGCATTTCTTCCTATTAGAGGAAATGCTTTGGCTAGGGGATAGGCAAGGCTGTTTTCTCGGAAAATAGTTATTGAAAAAGAGTTTTATGTCTCACATCTATAAAAATGAAATAAAAATTCAGCCTAGGATGAGCAATCAAGACTTAGTATGATGTGGACTTTTACAATGACTAATCTGATAGTATGGCATAATAGCATATGGGATAATTGTCAAGGATGTCGTTGCGGGCAACAAAAAAAGTAGGTACTTTCCTAGGTAGATAAGACTATGACATTATTAGAGGTGATGGTTGTCTACTTTTGTGACTCTATTCCATTTTGTGGAGGGTGATTGCTGAGGAAAAGAAAGAGAAAGAAGGAAAAAATGAAGGGAGAGAGGGAGGAAGAGAAAGAGAGAGAGAGAGAAGAAAGAAAGGTGGAAAGGAAGGAAAAAAAGAAAGAAAGAATGAATGAATAGGGGGGACTGTCAGCCCATAAAACTTCGGGAACTTCCTGGAGTAAAACTAACAGGTAAATTTAAGAGAATTAATTAGGAGCTGATTTGAAGGCAGTGCTTGGATTTGTTCCATTTGGGAAAAAAGGCTGATTGATTCCTTTCTTTTAACATGTTTATAACAGTCTATTTTTGTTTTATAAGTAAAATTGTTTCCCTTATTGTTCTAGGAATGTTATACTCATTTTAAAGTCTGGTTCTTATTGTTTTCATCAGTCCTGTTTCCTCACATGTAAATTATTTTGTTAGTTGAGTTTGTGTCACTTTCATTGTATTTATTTCCTTGGTGATGTGATCATGATAGTGAGTGTTTGCATCTCAGATTATTTGCTACAGTTCCTGCTACATCCATTTGAGTACCTGCTTGGCAGAAGTGTTGAGAGCTTTGGCTAAGATTTACACTCTACTGTGTCTTTGGGAAATTCTAAGCAGACACATATGTTTCATTAGAGGCTGTTTTTCTTGTTCTGAGTATTTATGGTTGTCTCCAGGAGTGGACAGTTATGAACAAGAGTGCTGCCTCTGTAACACAAATTCCCATACCCATTTTCCATCTTCTACCTTGCTCCCTAGAAAGGAGGCAGCTGCAGGAGGGTGGACTTCTCTGTTGCCCCTGCAGTGCTACCCCCCACCGACTCCACCATCCCAGTCCTGTAGGATCCTGGTAGAGCCCTCTGTCTTCAAGTCCTCATCTCCCTGTATTTCCTGTGTCATACCCACCTTGGTCCTTTTGTTCCTATCATTCTATTTCTCAGGGATTCTATGTGCTTTCTGATCTAGGAAGGGTTTCCTATCTTATTTTTGTTTATGATTACATATCCATTCATTTACATTATATTTTCTATCATCTGCAGGAATTTGACATTACTCACAATGACGCTTTGAATGAAAGAAATCAATACTTTTTTAAAGTCTTATTTTAGGCAGTTGAGCTTACCAAGGAACTTTCAGATTTCACAGCTCCGATTCACCATGACTCATCCCCAATTGTCTCTGTACTGTAGATATTTACTGTCATGCAGACTGATTAAAAGATAGCCTGTAAATGGGGCCTATCATGTAATTATTTCTATAATACTTGTATTCTTTTTTCTTTTGGAATATTAGGGGACACACATATTTGTTTATATACTTTGTTTTATGCACAAATGAAGTCAAGGTGATGTGTGTCCCTCACCCAGTAGGCAGCACACCCAAGAGGTGTGAATTTACTTAGACCCCTCTCCCATCTTTTCCATGGTGATTGTCATTGAGAGTTTGAGGACATGTGTTTATTTCTCCATTCTTTTGATATTTCACTTAAGAGAATGGTCTCCAGTTCCATCCTGTGGCAATATTAGATCGCCACTTTTCTTTATGGCCAAAAATTACACTATAGTATGCATATATCACATTTTATTAATCCAGTAATGCATTGGTGGGCACTTGGGTTGTTTGTACATCTTTGTGGTTGTGAGTTGTGCTTCTGTACACATTCAGTGTAGGTGTCCTTTGTATAAAGTGGCCTTTTTTTCCTTTGGGTATCTATTCTGCATCACATGGTAGGTCTCCTTTAAGTTCTCTGGGGACTCTCCATACGATGTTTGCACCTCGACCAACAGTGTGTAAGAGTTCTTTTCTCTCCAGCATCTGTTGTCCTGGGACTTTCTACTATGAGGTATTATCACTGGAGTTAAGTGACATCTCATTGTGGTTTTGATTTGCATTTCCCTCATAATTAGAGATGGTGAGCATTTTTTCATGAGTTTGGTGGCCATTAGTGTATCTTTCCTTTTAGAAAGTCTCTGTTCATATCTTCTGCCCTCTTTTTAGTATGGTTGTTTGATTCTTTCCTGCTGATTTGCTTGAGTTATTTGTAGATTATGTTCATCAGTCTTTTATCAGATGTATAGCACACAATCGTTTTTCTCATTCTGCGGGTATTCTATTTGCTCTTTTGATTGTGTTCCTGGCTTTGCAGAAGCTTTTAAATTTTACCAGATCCTATTTATTTATTTAAATTTGTTATTGTGACAGTTTTTGGTGTCTCTTTCATGAATTCGTTTTGTAGGCTGATATCTGTAAGAGTCCTTCCAACATTTTCTTCTAGAATTGTTATGGTTTTCTGCTTTAAGTTTAACCCAAGATGAGTTAATTTTTTGTGAGTGGTGAGAGGTGTGGATCCTGTTTCAGACCTTTACATATGGCTATCCAGTTTTCAGCAGCATTTATTGAACAGGGATTCTTTCCCCTAGTTTATGTCATTATCTGTTTTATCAAAAATCAGGTGAGAATATGAAGATGATTTTATCTCTGGGTTCTCTGTCACAGGGCTATGTTTTCTGTTTTTGTGCGGGGACCATGTTGTTCTCGTTACTGTAGCCCTATAGTATAGCTTAAAGTCTGGTAAAGGAATTCCTCCCTCTTTGTTCTTATTACTTAAGGTTGCCTTGGCTATTTAGGATCTTTTTTGGTGCCACATGAAACATTCAATTATTTTTTCTAGATCTGCAAAAAAAAAAAAAAAATAGTGTTGGTATTTTAAAGGAAATTGCACTGAACCTGTTAATCACTTTGGGTAGTATAACCATTTTAACCATGTTTATTCTGCTGACCCATGAGCCTATAATATTGGTATCCTAACTGCAGCAGTTTAGAAATCTCAAGAACACATACATTGAATTATCAAACAATTAAAAAATGAGTTGACCTATTTCTTTCTATTCCCTAATAATTAGTCCATGCCTTAAATATAACCACTTTTACCATTAAAGAGGGCAAGACAGATAGACGTCAATAGGGAGAGATATTTTAAAATTGAAAACTAATGAAAACTTCAGCTAACACTTAAGATAATCTGCCAGTAAAAAATGCTCTCTCAGGTTCAAGTCCACTGTCATACTTGACAAATTGACTGGAACAGACGGATTTAGAAAATAGCATTTTGTGATAATAGCAAAATTTAATTGCCTGGTAAATCTAATTTATCTTTATGGATTAATATTTTGTTCCCTAGAGAATGGTCAGTGCCTGTTTTTATCATATGTAAGAATTGAACACTATTTCTCAGGAGAGCTATTTGGGAAGCCTTCAAAGGAATCTCCTTATTCCCATACACATTTCCTAACCTGTTTTTCTTTCTGCTGTTAAAATTAAGTGGCTGCTGTATTGAAACTTATCCCCACTGCTTGGTATTCTCCCTGGAATTATTCACATCATAGCCTATTTTCTCCACTTATGATACTAATTTGCTTTTAATTTGACAGTTTTCCTCATGTTTCAATGCATTGTTTTGACCGTGAGTTACTTGTCAAGACTTTATTTGAAACAAGAAAATGGTAATTCATGTTCCCATTTTAATCTTAACTCCTTTCAGTCTTTTATTACACAGTTCTATGTGCATGACAATGACAGAGACTATGACTGACAGGGTAATAGACTCAACTTTGTAAGTTGATTTAGCTAAAGTCGTTTCACTGGATACTAATCACTACACTGAAAGCAATTAAAAAAAATAGAAGAGTGTTTTAAAAAGCACATAAGGGATGAAAAATATGATTTACTTTTTAAAAAACTAATGCTTTTTGTGCTTTACTGTTAGCAAGTTAACTTGTATGCTATTTACTCTGGTTCTTTCCTCAGGGACTCTATGGCATGAATGGTAAGTGTACCACATACTGGCTTATGAGTAATACTGGTTTTCCTTGACCTCCATCATTGCCTCCTCTTTTCTTTGAGTATCTCCTTGTTGGATGACCTTTTTGTTTTCACTCCTTTTCTTTTTTACACTTTGTCTTTTCTTTCTATTTCTTTCGTTTGTCTGTTTCAGTATTTATTTATCTTCTTTTCTGCCTCTTGTCACAAGTGTGTCAAAGACACCTCTGATAGCTTTGATCATGGCAGTGAGCTTCTTTTCTGCACATTCCTTTTTGTTTTTTCCTTCCCCCATGGCTTGTAAAGTTTGATAAAGAAGATTGAGAGGTTAAAATTCTTTTAACCCATGTTTCAGTTTTTGGAAAGAACCTTTTGCTTGCCAATGTTTACAAGCCTGTTAAGCAAAGTTGCCCCACAGCCTAACGAAAGGGTGGTGGCAGGGTACATATGAAACTTACTAAATGTAGAATATAAATGTCTTAACATGATAACTAAGAAAATGCCATGAAGGCTAAGTTAACCAGTTTGATGAACATATTTCAAATTGTGTATAAAACCAGCACATTGTACCCCATGACTGCATTAATGTACCCAGCAATGATTTAATAAAAAAAAGAAAAAAGAAAGGGTGGTGGCCAGTTTGCAAAGAGCTCTTGACTCAGGGTATTACACCAGGTATCATCAACTATCAGCCCTTGAAATGAACTCTGTCTGCAAGGAAATTACTGCCTCACTCCAATCTCCATTTTTCTTGTTAGATAGACAAGCTTGGGGTAGCGGTTGAAAGAGAATAGAGTTTTCTCCTAAAATAGAATCAAATAATTTTATAAATTTTTATCAGAAAAGTCCATGTAGGGATCCATGAAGTCAAACCAAATCGTTTCCTCTTTTTTCTCCAGGCAATTAAGGAAAAATCCTGAAAGTACTACAATTTCTTAAGAGGGAGTTTTACGGACACAACAGGAAATGTTATTTTAACTCAGTATTTAATATTTTGTAACAATTAATTTTATGGTGATAGATTATTTAATTTTTAATCTTTGGGGATCATAAAGATACAACAGTTTATTTAATTTTTGAGTATTTTGGAATCATAATGATCATATTAAAATGTATGTTTATATGGTAGAGAAATGTAATATTCTTCATATAGATTTAAGAATTGTGTTTTATTAATATTATTTTATTAAAGTTCTTGTGAAATGATTAGTACAAATATTACAGAATTTGGATGGAATTTTTACCTAATTGTATTATGAAAATTATTTCTAAGTCATTATTACCAGGTAAAACACATAGCTATTATATTGCCACTTCTTTGAAGTACCATTCTAAACAATGAATAGATAAATGGAAAAAAAAATCATTCTTACTTGTAAAGACTATTTTAAATCGAATGGTGTGAACATCTCATTTCCCTTCAAGAAAACCACTACTTATTTAAAACATTTAGACAAAAATTTATTTCACCCAAACAAGTTAAATACCATTGTTTGTTATGTTATTACATTAGGAATGCTAAATAAATAATAATGAAAATACAATGGGACAGAAGGTGTGTTAAGTATCCTGGACTTTATTCAGCCTGCATTGTGACTTTTATGTTCAAGTTACTGAGCACCAATTTATAAAAAAATTGAATATGTGGGTGTCACACTTAATTCTTTCAAAATCTACTTAAAAAACATGTAGTTGGATAAATGCATGATAATTTCTTCCTCAAATAGAGAACTTTTGTTTTCTTGCCCAGCTGCCCTCATTTTTCCTTGGGACACTGCAGTTTACCCCATTCCATTCCTCTAGAGATGCCATTTTGTAACATAATAGTTGATTAGTTTTCCACCAGACCAATTATGTTACCTGCCTCTGTTGGCTTTAGATCAATTTGTCTAGTTACCAGCACATGGCCTGAGTTGGTCAATGCTTTCTTTCCATAGCATTTTTGTTCTTATTGCGTATACGCATTGCAGGTAAAGTTTTACTGTAAAGAGCTAACTGTTATGAGCATTCCTCATGGGCCAGAGGAACCAGGTGGGCTCTGAGGGTGAGGGGAGGAATAGAAAGGACATGAAATAGAGAAAGAACGGGAAAGAATGTGAAAGAATAAAAGGGTAGCTGCAAGAGGAAAGGGAGAGAGAAAGAAAGAGACCGAGTAAGCTGACCCACAGGTGGAGGAAAGGATAGAGATGTCTAGTCCTGAGGTCACTGGAATTGCTGGATTTGGAGCTTCCTGGTTTGCCTCTAGCTTCAGGGTACAGATACAAACATCCTCCCAGAAAAAGGTCATCTTAAAGTTTGTTCACAATGAACCTCTGGCATTGCCATCACAATGTTGCCGACGAATGTAAATTATATCTTTGTTTCATAGGCCTTAGCTTAAAGAGAAGTTTATTTGAATAAAGGCAAACTTGCAAATATGATCTGTGCACAAATTCAGAGATCTTTGTAAAACTATTTCATATCTATTATGAATAACTTTTAAGGACAGCAAATAACCAATAAAAAAAGTTGTTGAATCTATTGAGGGATATTTAAAAGTCTTTTTAGGGTGGCACCTGTGGCTCAAGGAGTAGAGTGCCAGACCCATATAATGGGGGTGGTGGGTTCAAGCCCAGCCCTGGCCAAAATTGCAAAAAAAAAAAAAAAACCAAAGAAAAAATGTAATAAAAGTAGTTTTAGGTTTTGAGACTTAGGCTTTCTTTAATAAGTTAGAATAGGAGTTTATAAAATAAGTTTAAATATGAGGTTTGCTTATTCTATTTACCTAAACAATCCTAGAGATTTCGAATGTCTTAATAGAATAGGCAAGTGGTCAGAGGGAGATTTTTCCCATTTCTCTTTATAAATCTAATTCACTATTATCTGTAAAATAGTTCTTATAAGGCAACTCCAAACTTACTCTCATTTTAACGCTACTATAAGGGCCTTCATTGTGTTGACATAAGACATAGTCCTTGACATGCTGCAATTTAAACTTGATGGAAGAGGTGGTTAAAATATGTCAGTATAATACTGAATGACATCTGGAAGGTACAGATGCTTACTATAAGAGTTTGAGGGTAGAGTCCAAATAATCTGTGCTTGCTTTCCTGGAGGTTATTACTATTCTCTTGGCTTTAGTGACTAGCCAGAAAAACTGGGATTAGGCCCATCAACTGCTGTTTGAAATTCTGTAGTTCAAGATATTTTTCAGGATAATGGCAATGTACAATATTTTGGAAGATTGCAAATCAGGCTGGGGAAGACAAATAGTGACCAGAGGGCCAGTCTTCCAATGGGTGCTCCGTTAGTGTCTGCTGCACATTGACAACGCCATTCTAGCTGCTCAAAATTGTTTTCTAGAGTCTTTGACTTATTCAGCAAAGCCTATAGCTACAGGTCTCTGATTGCCTCTGGAGCTCTGCTTTGCTCCTTTGTTTGCTTACTTACCCTCTGACTGAGCCTTCCTTCTGTTGACACCCTCTGTTCTCAGTTTCTGACACCAGTTTACACTCAGTGTTAGTGTTCCTGACCTCTGTTTTTAGGTCTCTGAAATCTCCAGGAGACTTCAGTCTGCAATTTGCTTGTCCCATAGTTGTCTCAGAAATGTAAATGCCTTTCCCTTAAATGAACTTATATCCTTTTTAAGAATGTGTAGCAGTTGCAAAGCTTTCTGGCAGATTTGGAAGGGTCATGATGGGAAAATTGGCAATGGTAAGGATAAAACAGAAGATGAGGGAGAGTTTGAGAGAGAGAAGCCACTTAAAAGTAAGGCTATTACGTTATTTCACATTTGCTTAGATATTTCTCCCAGTGTAAAGATTTTTTAAGGGCTTTTGGTTGTTCAATTAACAAATAAACATGGGATGAGTAATTGATTGCAAAAGTTATTTGTATAAATAAATGAAAATAAAATAGTGAATGTTTATACCAAGGCTGCTGGGGAATGAAGGAGGAGTTATAATCACCTGACGTCTCTTTGAAAGATGAAGAAAAGGAGGAAGGAGGCCAAACTCTGGCTCAGATTTGGGGTTAGCATTTCTGCTTGGTGATATTATTGCCAAAGCAGAGCACCCAGGGGAGCTAGAAGGTTCTGAAGGTGCAAATGACGTCTTCAGTTTTTGTCCCATTTAATTTTTGGTAACCGTGGGTATCTAGAAGGAGTTGTTCAGTAAAGACTTAAATTTTGGATCTGGAACTCCGAAGAGGAATGAAGGGGTAACCCGGACTAGATGATAAAATTCATCTATTTAAAGAATAAACTGTAAGAATATTATAAAGGAGATGGAAAGAAATTAATCCAAAACTAGTTAGGTAAATTAAAGAACAGTGCCCTGGACATCTAGAGAAGTGAAAATGTTGACTGCTATAAGAGATCATGTAAGTAGATTTCAAGCAGCCCTGTGGTTTGACCTATTCATACAGGAGATGCAGAACAAAATGATTTATCTATTGCCTTGGTACAGAGTCTTTACCACACTGCTACTGCCCTATAGTCCAAACTCATCTCTGTGTGAGGTTGGCTGAGAGGCCCTGAGGTTTGCACAAGGCAGGCTGGTTAACAGCTTTCCTGTGCAGAACTGGAGGGCTTACTGCTGTCTTCCACTGCAGTATCAATGAAACTTTCACCTTTCTCTTTCCCCAACTGGAGAGTGTTTGCTTATACACTTGAGAAGACGGCCTTTGCTTGAAGTTGGAGAACTTAACTTCTGAGTCCTCAAAACGATCTCTTTGGAAAAATATTTAACCCGGTATTTCTACTCTAACCTGTAGTTACTGGTTTCCTAAATAGTATTTGAACATAGTTTGTTCTTTTGCACATAGCTTGTGTCCAATGGTAAATGCACAAATAAGGTAGCAATTGACGGGTATGTTCATGGGTTTCTTAACATTGCTCTAATGAGGCTCATCACGATGAATGTTCGTACAATGTGCGTGTGCACAAGATCGATAGTTAATCTTACACATTTTCAATAAGTCTTTTTTGATTATTTCAAAGGGGATTCAACCTTTCAGATAAGAATGATAATTGAAAAAAGGTGAGTTCAATAAATAAAATGTCCAATTTAAAAATCCCTTGCTCTTAGTACTTTTAGGGAGAGTTTTCTTACCATTTCTATGCTTCAGATTTTGATTCTGGAAAATTGAGTCTACTTGGACTTGGGCCATTGGCCTATTTTGTGTTTCTAGTTTTTGCAAATTGGAGCATATATTAAATTTCATAGCTCCTAAGCCAAAAGTATATTAAAAACTCCATTTTCTCTTTTCTAATGGAAAAATGGAGTGATCTCCAGTGGAGAGGGACTCCTTCTTCTGCAGGCTCCCCTGCAGAACAGGGGACTATTTATGTGTGAGCTTAGAATCTTTGTGTTTAAAGGTAGTGTGTTCTGATGTATCCTATCAATCATTCTGTTTCTTTGTTAAGATTTTTATTTTATGTTTCACAGAATATAAATCTAGCTTTTTGTGTTTAAATATTTATGCACAAATATATATTATCTTAAAATGTTGGTGTTTTTGTTGGCATACTTCTTAGCTTGCAATTCAGAGCTTCCATAATTTATGAGCAGACCTACTGGGTTTATGAATATAAAATGGGACCAATCGAAGCACCAGCATGAAGATGCATACGTCAAGTCAAGTTCTTCCGGATATAAATATTCCTTACTAGTAATTGAGAACAGCATTCTTTTGCTATAATAAAATAGATCACCTCTGTAAAAGTTATAAAGTAATCCAAGCAAAGAACCCAGCAATTTGCTTTTTGCTGTTTCTTTTGTGTAGAGGGGAGACAAACTGGAAATACTATTGTTATGAACTGAGTGTTTGTTTTTTTTTCCAAAATTCATGTGTTGAATGAACCCAGTATCATGGTGTTTGGGAGGTAATTAGGGGCGACTGGGTAATGAGAATAGAATCCTCAGGATGTTGTGAATGGTTATATAGCAAGCAATAAAGAGAGAACTGTCATAAGAGGACTTAGGGGAAGGCGCAGTCTGCAAGCCAGGTAGAGAGCACTCCCCAGACACCGAACTGGTCGGCTTTTACTCCAGCCTTTAGAACTGTAAGGAAACACTGCCACATAAGCTACCCAGCCTATGGTCTCTTGCTGTGGCCATCTGAGCAGATTAAGATAACCTTGATGGGTCTTAGCTGTTTCATTGTGCGCTCATTTTCACAATTTTATGTCATATATCAAATATAGAGAAGCCAATAAGCAAAATATTCAAGCTTGTTAGGTATTGGATAAGATACCAACAGGGTAGTGTGGTAGAGAAATAAGAGTGATCAGGAACAACTCCTTTTCTGAATATGTTATTGTCAAGAACCTGGGAGTATAGTTAAGATAGAGGGAGAGGTGTAAGGAAGAGGGAATGGCCTCTCTGTGGCTCGTGTATACCCAGGAATTGTTCTTTGTGTATGCTATTAGACAGAAACAATTGGAAAGGAATAGACTAACTTGAAGTTTGTTTTGAATTTGGTTGGGAATGGAGAGGGATTTTGAAAAATATAGGATTTTTTACTGGGCTGGTATGAACATTCTTTAAGAGAAAATAATGTTGAAATATTTATAATCAGAACATTTGTCAAAAATGGAACTTCTTGGTAATAAAATCTATACTGTTTATACATTTACTTTCACTCGGTTAGAACAATTGTATATGTGTCTGTGATTTCTGCAGGATCAATATTCACGACTGTAAATGCTTCATTATAAACAGACATTAGAAACTATGAATGGAGTTAGGAAGTCAGTATAGATTTGGTGAGGTCCAGTGTTTTATTTCTACTGTGTAAGTTAAGGTCTAACCTTTGGGGCCAGATTTCTCCACCGATTCCTGGCTGAAGCTCTTCAAAAGTGGTTGGCACCATACGAGGGAGGCTCAGGTAGCCAGGAACTGAGATTATGTTTACCATTTTCATAAACCCTCATGGAATAAATATAGGCTCCTGTCGCCTTTTCTTCTACCCTCTACTATAGCCCTTAGCAGGAAGGAAGTATCATTTTCATCTCTTGCTACAATGAAAGCTCTGAGAATCTAGTTACAGTTTCTTTTAGCAAATGGAATCCCAGAAGTGTCTGCACATAGCTTAAATGCACATGTATTCCCCGCTCAGGGCTTTTTTTTCAGTCCATAGTTGAAAAATATCTGCTCTTTAAATTATTCCATTGCTTGACAGAGGAAGTATTAATTACATGACTGCAAGCGTAGATCAGGCTGGGATGTAATTACAGGGCTTACTTTGTCTCTGTTGTCCAACAGAATTAGGCAGGAAGCATTCATGATGCCAGCAATTTAAGGTGTTTTGAAGCCCATTATGTTTCTGATTCTCTCAAGAACTTAAGCGTGGATCAAGTGACATTTCTGTTGCCCAGTTGTCTGGAAAAACAACAAAGCAAGTATAACCAGTGATACATTTTTTTCAAGTTTTATGTTTGTTCATTGATACAAAATGTTATATGCAATCTTAAAAATGTAATCTTTCGTGGCATTAGGCATGTTATCTGATTTTTCTCTTTTGTGGCTGTATGATTCCCTTACGAGTTCCTCATTTGGTTATCACATTAAATGAAGTAGCTGAGAAAAATGTGGTTTTCTGCCTTTTAAACAATACTTTGATACAAAATTGTTCTTAAAGGTCTAATTACAAATTAGAGTATTAGAATAACAACAGAAGTTTCTAAAACTGTTCTTCCACTTTATTCATAGTTTCTGTGAGATATTATTTCATAAATTGTGATTTTTTAAAATCATTTTTATACAAATGGAATCTATTAGAGTTTTTACTTGGTAGTTCTCTTCTAAGTTCCTCTGCCTTGATTACAGTTACATTCGGCTTTTAAGCTTTATGCTCAATGAGTTAAAGAAGCTTTTCCATTTTTCTACCATTTTCTGTCTCTTGGGGCTATACATATTCTGAAAATTCTTCTCACAGTTATAGATTTTCTTCCATTTCTTCGCTCATTCTAAATATTATATTTTAAAATATGTTTATATTTTAAACATTTATTCACTATAAGGGAATCTGTACAAGAACCAAATTCTTTCCTCAGAGCTTTGCATTATTAGAAGGTATGGTCTCTCTGCAATCCATCCCACACTGTAATGCCGAGTGTAAGTTTTGCCTGAACCACATGGACACATAAGAAGTGTTAGTCCCAGCTACTTAACTCTGACATTGTTAACGTTTTTTGCAATTGCTATGTCTATTTCTTGTTCAAAGTTTCATATTTCGTTTTTCTTCTTTTCCTTTTAAAATAGGATGGAAATGTCTTTCACAAAGCACAGTGGGAGAAATGAAGCTCCAGGGTTGACTGTTCCCTCTGTCTCCCTCGTTAATCTGCCCCCTGCTTTAAAAATCACATTAGTACAGCCAGCACTCTGAAGACCCAGACTTCAGTTTTGACTGGCATCTTCCTTGCTCGCTAAGAGAAGAACACTAAATTTGATGGGTTATTTTGTTTTAGAAGGTCACGGAAAATCATATTTAATGTACTGCAAGAGTTAAGGTAGACCAATTTATGTACTATGAAACAAAATCAAAAATATTCAGGGAGAAGGCAATATGTTTTAAAAGGCACCCCTGGTGCTGCAGGAGGAGCAGTGATGCAAAGACAGAAGACTTGGGCTGAGTTGTGGCTCTGCCCCTGACTTGTGTGATATGGCCAGACATGTCACTTGGTCACTATGAAAGTATCTAACTTTCTTTTCTTATCATCTGTCTTCTCTGTGTCTACAAGTCGGTCTGTGCTTGTTGTCATGCAGTTGGCTCCTTGTTTTGAAACCTGTGCTTGTCACGCAGCAAGATGTGGTGGTGAACTTCAAGTGATGTGTTTCATCCTCGGGGATGGTCATGTGGTCTAACCATCAAAAATGCAGAATCCACAGTCAGGCCAATCAGTGTTTTTATCTCAGGTCTCCTGCTTCCTAGTGGTATGATCTTGGGCCTGGTGCTTAGCTTCTTTGAGTCTCAGCTTCCTTGTCTGTAAATTGGGGATAATGATGGTACTTGCATGTAATCCGTAAGTATTCATTTAATGTCTGTGGTCATGAAAACAGCCACCACCCTGACAGCCAGCACTCAGCATGAATACGTATCATAGTCTCAGTTGGGAATATACTGTTGCACCTGTTTTCTTGTATTTAACATCTGCAAAATATAATTTCCTAGTATCATTTATACAGACAACATAATTTCACTTTATAAAATTGTTTTATTTATTTATTTATTTATTTTTGAGATGGAGCCTCAAGCTATCCCCCTGGGTAGAGTGCCATGGCATCACAGCTCATAGCAACCTCCAACTCCTGGGCTCAAGCGAGTCTCCTGCCTCCGCCTCCCAAGTAGCTGGG
>CAUYQV010114061.1:0-11575 GCA_963574575.1 Galagoides demidoff | reverse complement strand
GGTTTTTCAAACAACATGGAGGTTTTTCAGAAAACTCTAGCACTTTGGGAGGCCAAGGTGGGAGGATCAGTTGAGGCCAGGAGTTCAAGACCAGCCTGAGCAACACTGTGAGACTATAAGCAAAAGAAAAAATTATCTGGGTATGATGGTCAGCTAATTTTAACTTACAGTGTCAGCTATTTCCTGAGGCAGGAAAATCACTTGAGTCCAGAGTTTGAGATTGCGGTGGGTTCTGATGATACCACTGCATTCTGGCCTGGAGAACAGAATGAGATCCTAAAAAAAAAAAAAAAAAAGAAAGAAAGAAAAGAAAAGAAAGCACAAAATTACCAGAAGAAAACACAGGAGAAATGCTTCAGGACATTGGTCTAAGCAAAGATTTTATGGGTAAGACATCAAAAGCACAGGCAACAAATTCAAAAATAGACAAATGGTACTACATCAAACTTAAACCTTCTACAGGGCAAAAGAAACAATCGACAGAGTAAAGAGACAACCTGTAGAAGGGGAGAAAATATCTGTCAATTATTTATCTGACAAAGGACTAATATCCAAACTACATAGTCAATCAAACAACTAAACAGTGAAAACACATAATCTGATTTAAAAATAGGCAAAAGATCCACATATACATTTCTCCAAAGAAGACATATAAGGGGCCAAGAAGTATTATGAAAAAATGCTTAGCATCACTAATCTTCAGGGAAATGCAATGAGACAGTATCTCACTTCAGCTAGAAGGGCTATCAAAAAGACATAAAACAAGAAATGCTGGAGAGGATTTGGAGAAAAGGGAACTCTTCTACACGATCGATGGAAATGTTCATTATTGTGGCTACTATAGAAAACATGGAGGTTTTTCAAAAAACTAAAAACAGAACTACCATAAATATTACCGGTATTTATCCAAAGGAAAAGAAGCCAGTATGTTGAAGATATATCTGTGTTCTCACGTTTATTGCCACACCATTCACAACTAAAATATAGAGTCAGCCTAAATGTCCATCAATAAATGAATGGATCAAGAAAATGTAGTGTATACATATGATGGAATAGTATTCAGCCACAAAAAAGAAGAAAATTCTGTCCATCTTGATATGATGGATGAAAGCGGAGGACATTATTTTATGTGAAATAAGTCAGGCACAGAAAAATAAATACTATGTGTTCTCACTCATATGTGGGGGCTAAAAAAAATTGAACTCATAGGAGAGAGTAGTTCTTGGAGGTGAGGAAGGATAGGGGGGAAGGAAGAAGGAAGGGTTGGTTGATAGATACAAACTTAAAACTAGATGGGAGGAAAAAATCTAGCATTCTGTAGCACCAGAGGATGAATGTGGTTAACAGTAATTTATATTTAATTAAATAACAGTGTATATTTTCAAATAGCTACAAGAGAGGATTTGAATGTTTACAACGAAAAGTAATGATGAATGTTCAAAGTGATGGCTACGCTGATTACTTCAATCCTTGTGTACATGCATTGAAATATCACTCTGTGTCCCATAAATATGTACAATTATTACTTGTCAACTAAAAATAAAAGGAAAAATAGTCCTAGGGGCTAAATAAGTGGATGATCAGACACCCTCATCTGCTTTTACTGCTTCTCCAGAACTTACCAGAAAAACAGTAAAGAGTGACTCTTAAAATATATCTAAACCGGTAAAGGCTGGGAGGACAGAAGAAATGGGGGTGGGGTGGGGGTGGGGAAGCAAGATAGAAAGCAGATGGGCCACTGTAAATGAAACCTAAGAAAATGGAATACTAAGTAACCCAGTAGTGGAGGAAGCTTACACTGCAGAATCTTTAAAAGGTTCAGGAACTGGAGGCTCTGAGACCTCTGGAAGTGGACGTGAAGAGAGAGGCTGAAATAAGGCAGCTGATAGTCTGTTTAAGAAAGATTTAGACTCTGATTCATTTTCTCCATCTCCCACCATTTCTAAAGAGCTATATGTTTAGAGCTAGACCCCTCGCTCTCAGAAAGATTGGGTGATTGTTTTCGTTTTTTTCCTTTTCTTTTTTAAAGAGACAGGGACTTTCTCTGCTACCCAGGCCAGAGTGCAGTGGCATCATCATAGCTCTTAGCAGCCTTAAACTCCTGGGCTCAAGTAATCCTCCTGCCTTAGCCTCCAGGGAGGGCTGAGATGTGTGCAACACCATTCCTGATTAATAATTCTTCTCCTTCTTCTTCTTCTCCTTTTTTTTCTTCTTCCTCTTCCTCTTCTTCACAGACTCAGGACTCTTTCTATGTTGCTCTGTCTGGCCTCAAGCAATCCTCTCTCATGGGCCTCCTAAAGTACTGGCATTACAGGTGTGAGCCCTGTGCCCAGCTTGGTGGGTTACTTTCTTGAAGGAACAGTGGGGGAGGGGGTCTTTTGACAAGTCGCTACCACCACAAATTGAGGGCAGAGGTACCATACCACCTGCTGGTAAGTTAAGGGAGTATAGCATGTTGATACTGAGGATACCACCCGCATCCCAGCCCTTGTGCAGCCCCTGAGAGTTGGCAGCCAGGCTTCCCCACCCAGATAGGAGATAGGAATAGACCCTTCTGCAGAACTTGTGCAGCTCAGGAAGAGTGGATCCTGATGTTAGGACTTCCCGACTCCCTGACCCAGGCAGCTCTCCATACAGGGGCACTCACAGTTGACAGGCCCTGAGAGCCCGACCCCACTTCCAGTTAATCTGCTCCATCACCACATGTGAATCCAGGCAGCTTAAGAGAACCTCTTATATGAATGATATCCATCTACCAAACAAACAAAAAAGCAATTTGTGGAATATGACTGTGATGAAGAAATTATGAAATAAACAATCAACACCTGCAATTTAATGCACTCAGAGACATATGAGAAGGGATTACAATCATGAAATGAGAATAGAATAGTACCAAAAAATCACAAAAACAGTTCTTCCTTTTCATCTTCCTCTCTTTCTGTCAACAATTGAAAAGCCATTACCTAGAGCTACATGACACAGGTGTCCTCTTGAAGGTGTGGTTCAGGGTTTGGGTGACTGATGTTTTAGTCAGATTTTTGTTGCTATAACAGAATACCTGAGACTGGATCATTTATAATAACAGAATTTATTTGGCTTATGATTCTAGAAGCTGAGAAGTTTAAATCAGGGTTTGCATCTGGAGAGAGCATTCTTGCCTTGCTCTAACGTGGTAGAAGGCATCACGTGGGCGTGAGAGTGCTCAGGAGAGAAGGAAGGGGCCAACTCAGGCTTCTGAGAGGATCCCAATCCTGTGATAAGGAACTCACTCCCACCATAACACCATTCATAAAGACAGCCCTCAAGGCCTACTCACCTCTTACGGTACCACTTTTCAACCCTGTTGCATTGGGGATGAAGTTACCATGACATTTGGGGGACACATTCAAACTATAGAATTCTGTCCCTGGGCCCCAAATTCATGTCCTTCTCACATGCAAAGTACATTCATCACAGTATTCCCAAAAGTCTTAGCTTATTCCAGCATCAACTTGAAAGTCCACAGTCCAGGGTTTTGTCTGAATCAATTACGGGTAAGAAACTCAAGGCATGATTAATCCTCAGGCAAATTCCTCCCACTCAGAGCCTGTGAAATTAAGCAAGTCATGTGCTTCCAAAATAATTGTGGAATAATCAGGCACAGGATAGACATTCCCATTCCAAAAGGGAGAAACAGGCAAGAAAAGAGGAATAACTGGTCCCAAGTAAGTTCACAACCCAATAGGGTGAACATTAAATCTTACAGATGGAGAATCATCTCCTTTGACTCCTCATCCCATCTTCTGAGCATATTGAGGTGGGACCTCCTTGGACCTCCAAGGCTCAGGCAGCCCCACCCCTATGGCTTTACTGGGTTGGAGACTTGTGCCTGCCCCTCTCCCAAACAGGTGCTGCCCACAGGTAGCTCCACAGTCCTGGGGTCTCAAATGTTGCCCTAGTGGGGACTCTGTGGTAGCTCTTTCCCATGGCAGGTTTCTACCTGGGACCTAGGTCACCCATGACTTCCTTTGGAATCTAGGTGGAGACTACCACAGCTCCACAGTTCATGTGCACTGTGCATCTGCAGAATCAGCAGCATGAGGATGTCACCAAAGCTTCTGTTCCCTCCAGAGTTGCAGCCAGAGTGACACCTGGGTTGCTGGAGTCATGGCTGGGGCAGCCAAGGGCACGGTGCTGGAATAGAGGGCAGGGTCCTGAGGCTTCCCTGGGCAGTGAATGCAGAGGTCCCACAGGTACCCCTCTGGACACCTTGCCCACAAGGTCCTAGCCTGTCTTGATGATCTTCAAAATGCCTTTGGTCCATTCCCCACTCTCTTGGTGAATAGAGAGCCTGGCTTCCTTCTAGCCACGTTCTCTCCTTAGCAGAGAGTTGCTCAGTCACCCTTAGTGTTCTCTCTGGAACTTGCTGTTTTCTTTACATGTCCACACTAAGAGGTTTCCAAATCTTTTCCTTCTGCTTCCCTCTTAGTTATAAATTGGCTCTGTAAGTAATTGCTTTCTTCTTTTACTACATGCTGCCAAAAGAGGGCGTGCGGCACCTGGAATGCTTTGCTGTTGAGATATTTCTTCTGCCAGACTTCCCAGTTTATTGCTCTTAAGTTCTGCTTTCCACAGAGTTCTAGGATCTGGACACAATTCCACCAAGTTCTTTACAACTATATAAAAGGATGGTCCTTACTCCAGTTTCCAATACCTCATTCCTCACTTCCATCTGAGACCTCATCAGAATGGCCTTTTCCATACCTATTTCTACAAACATTCTGATCACAGCCACTTAGGTCATCTCTAAGGTATTTCATACTTTTTGTATGTGATTTCTCTTCCCTCATCAAAATCACCCTTGATGCCCCATTAACAGTGATTTTGGCTTTTTCTAGCCCATTTCTCCAAATTCTTTCAGATTCTACCCATTACCCAGTTCCAAAGCTGCTTCCACGTTTTAAGGTATTCATTATAGCAATGAATCCCACCACTTCTTACTACCAATTTCCTGTCTTAGTCCACTTTCTGCTGCTGTAACAAAGTACCTGAGATTGGATAATTTATGATGAACAGAATTTATTTGGCTCACAGTTCTAGGGGCTGGGAAGTCCAAGATCAAAAGCTCCATCTGTTGAGGGCCTTCCTGCTGTGGCTTAATGTGGTAGAAGGCATCACATGGGCAAGAGAGTGTATGAATATGACTCTCTGGAAGGGGGCTAAACTCATCTTTCTATGAGAAACCCATTCCCATAATAACAGCACTAATCCACTTCAGAGGCAGAACTCTCATGGCCTAATCCCCTCTTAAAGGTCCCGCCTTTCAATACTGTTGCACTGGGAATAAAGTTTCCGACATATGAACTCTGAGGGGCATGTTCAAACTATAGCCCCCCAAGATAGCAGTCAAAGCAAATGTGATGAAAGGAGGGTGCCTTTGTGGGGAGTGGCAGCCTGCACAGAGTGCTGAAGACCATGGGGGTTGAGCAGGGCACCACCCCCCCAGTGGCCACCTGGTGGGAGGTACTGGATCTGAGTAGGTAAGGGCCATATCCCTGAGAAGAGACGGTCATGGAGTGTCACAGCCTGGGTGGGGTGAGGAGGGGGGAGAGATAGTGGCACAGAGGGGAGACTGGTTACATACAGGGGGGATTGATCAGAAATGTAAATATATTAGTGATAATGGGAGCCAGCCTCCTCACTGTCAGAGAAGGGAGTTACAAGTATGGCAAGGGAGAAAACCAAATCAAACTGTGGTTTTTAATGGAACTAGAAGCGCGAGGTTAAACTCATGGTTAGAGAGATAGATACAGATAGATAAATAGATAGACATAGACAGCTAGATCAATAGAGGCAGACAAATAGAGATGTGAATGTGTGTATAAGTATACATCTGTTTCCCACCTAGAGACCAGATATTGCTTCTAAATACAGTTCTCGACTATGGGAACCAGGGCTCCTAGGAGAAATGGCTGATTCAGAACAAGACGAGTCTGGAGCAATTGTGGTGCCAGAGAGCGAGGACTTGCCCACAGAGTGATGTAGAAACGTCAGAAAGTCCCAGGGGCCAGCCAGAAGGGGCTCCCACCGGGAAAATCTGGGGCGATCTGAGCACCAAATTATGTAATGGTGGTAACAGATTATAACTCACTTAGTAAAATAAGACAACAGAAATCCACGCTCATATGAACAAATAAAAAAAATAAATCGAACAGTAGAGTTACATGGTGTCAAAATACCTCGCACAAAAATGCATACCAATTACAGAGCAAGAAAGAATAGCATCTCTGGAAGCCTGGCAGCTGCCACCCTCATCCAGCCGTGACAAGGGACACGAGTAAGGAGACGGGAGAAATCCTGCCCCTGTAGGCTGCGGTGGGAGACATCAAGACAGGCAGGACGTGCATCTCTGGGTGAGAACCCTCAGACAACCCCAAACTGGGGGACATCACACAATAGCGTGGGGATGAGAGTGTCAAAGCCTGGGGAGGGGCTGGGGTGAAGCTGACTCTGACCTGCATACTTTGCTACCAAGAAGGTCATGAGCAACGCTGGCAAAACAGGAAGAGGGTAGGGGGAGCTGAAGATGAGGTGGCAGTGACGTTTCAGTGCCAATTTAGATGGTTGTAGTGAGATTAGTTTGAGCTGGTCCTTGTTTACAGAAGCTAAAGAATTTGGTGGACTTGGGGAATCAAGGCAGCAACAAGTTGCTCTTAATGGTTCAGGGGACAATTATTTGTACTGTGCTTTTAAGTTTTCCGTATGTATGACATTGTTTCAAAATGAAAACATAGGTTAATGAACAAATGAATGAATCTACCTTTACCAGACAAGATGTAATTAAACAGTGGAAGGGTCCTGCCTGGCTGTGGCTCTGGGAGAACATGTCGAGGCTTCTGTCTTTGTTGGTGCGAGGGCGCCCTCTTGTGGTTTTCACAGCACAGTGCCCCACATTGCACCAGGTAAGATCTGGAACATCCTTACTCTCCCACAGCTGAAGACTATTCACAGAGGTCATCTCATCCAGCCCTCTGCCTCTGGCCAGGGTTTCTCCTCACCTAGACCATAAAGATGCCTGAGTCTTCTGCCTCCAGAATTCCAGAGTGCCCCTTTATAGCCTTGGTTCTGGGAACTACTCTGAAGACTAGATCCCTTGTATGTTCTCTGGACAGATAGGTAAGTAAGCTATAAACAGAGTGATGAGGGCCACAGACACAGGCTGTAAAGGGCAGCCCAGCTGGAAGGCAGAGACTGCCTCTAACCCCTTCCTGGCTTCAGGTGCATCACTTCCCCGCTCTTAACTTCTGTTTCTTCATTTCTACATTGGAGACCATGAAACTTGTCCAGACTTTCATAGGAGCTAATGAGAGAAAAATAACAGGTCCCAGTTTCCAATTAATGGGTGACCACATGTCCCAGGCTGCCTGGGGAAAGCCTGATTTACACCTGCTGCCTGGCGTAATTACTAATGACCCCTCTTTCTCACTCACAAGTGTCTCGGTTTGGAAGATAAATCATTTAGTCTCTCCACTAAGTACAGATAATCTCCCAAGTGGATGGTAAATCATACAGTCATTCTGCCACCTGTGGGCTCACTTCTTAATGGATTTTTGAAGGTCCTGAGCCTTTGTGGTTTCTTCCCATCCATTCTACTTTGGATGTGACCTGTGTCAGAGCAATGAATGCAAACTCATTTTGGTGTCACCCTTTTAAATCACAGAGAGAGAATCCCGTTCTGAATTGGGAGCTAAGTCTACCTCAGTGGCTGGGCACTAGGTGGCCAGCTAGCAGAGAGTCAGCTCCTTCTCCAGAGATCTGAGGGCCTGGGCAGCGTAGGTTACAAAGTGAATTGTTGAAAAGATGAAAGTGTCTGTCTCCCTCTTTCTGAGGAGAGTCCAAGCCTAGGAGTTCCAGGGTAGGACAGAGGCGGGCAAGGGGTAATAGCCTTCTTTTCAGAAGCTCTCACTAGGGGTTGGTCCATCCCAGCATAGATTTGGCTTTTCCTGGAGATGGGGGACTGGGGGAATCAGGTACTTTGAAGGTCAGAGACAGGGCACCCAGCTACCTGGGAGATGATGGGGGCCTCTCAATACCTGCATGGAGAGGAATTGAGGGGTTGTGAGTTCTGAGGTAGGGCCTACACCTGCTTCCCAGTGTAGGCTGTGTCTTGATGGGCTGGTGATGGGAGCCAAGGGGCTGCATGGGGGTCTTTGGAGGCTCTGTGTGCAGCCAGCAGAGTAGAGCATCTTGGCAGTCAGCTCCATGCAGCTGGGGAACGAGGAGAGAGACCAGGCCCCACCTGCAGAAGAAGGGGCAGTGCCAATGTCAATGGCGCAACCTGGGCTCTGGGCCAGGCCCTGCCCCACTCCTGAGACACCATGTACCAAACTTTTTGTAAGATGAAAGAAGGGAGTGGGATGTAGGGTGCTATAGAAATGCTGTAGAAATAGGTGCCGATAAAAGGGTTACAGCAGGCACAGGGATACAGATCAGCTTGATAGAGAAAAGTGAAGGATTATGACATTTCTTAGACCCATGAGCAAAGAAGACTTCAGACCAGTTGCAGGAATCATTGACCAAGTGAGGTCCTCAGCTCTTGGAGAACTTGGGATGGGGTATAGACGAGATTTGGAGTTCAAGTTTCATTTTCCCTTCATCATTATTTTTTAAATGTACATTCACTGTGCAAACGGCACGTGATCTGAAAACAAGCAATATGAACATTTATGTGGTAAGAGGTCATCATGCCATTAGGACATGATCTCAAACCCTTATTTCGCCCTGGAGAGAGTGACTACTACCTGCATTTTTCAGCTGGGCAAGGTAAGGCTCCAGGCAGTAGCAGTGACTTCTCTGAGCTCTCAGGGTAAGTGACTTGGCAGGGATTTGTCTGTGTCTCACCACTACACCCCCAATCTCTCTTGGCTACTTCCTCACTGGGCCTGTTTGCATTTCAGGCCCTGTCCTGCAGGGCCTCGGAGGCAGAGCTGTGAGGAGATCTGGGAGATCAGTGCCTTGTAGATGTGCTAGTGATGGCCTGGGAGCTGCTGGTGGGTGGCAGGGCCAGCAGCCGGGAAGAGGACTGCTCCTGGGACAGAGCGGGGACAAGCTTGGGCACCTCTGTGTGTGGCCTGACCCCCTCCCCCCACCCCACATCCCTGAACTTCATTTCCACCTTGCAAATCTTGCCAGTTTGAGCTCTACAGGAAAGGGGATCCTGGGAAAAGCAGTTCTGAGCCTTGTGGGAGAGCAGAGGTGAGTGTTGTTACCCAGACCCAGCATAGTGACCCTGGGGCCTCACTTTGCCTCTTGGGGTGAGAGGTGCTTCTTGGTAGAGAAGGACAGCCCATCCTGGCTTTCTCAGAAGACTTAACAAATCGTAATATTCGAGGACTATTCCTGCTCAATACACATTAGCTGAGTCCAGACAAAAGGGTGTTACCTTAAACATAATTTAGAGAAAAAGGTGACAATTCTGGGGGCTGAGACCCTGTGTTCTCCTCACTGTGCCAAGGCAGCGATTGCATCTTCCCAGAATGGGGAGGCCTTAGGAGGAACGGGGGTGGGGGAGTTCTCCCGGAAGCTGCAGTTTGGAAGACAGTTTGACAGCTGTCCCCTGCCTCCACCACACACTGGGCACAATCACTGGAGACAAAGGACACCCCTGTGCCTGGGGCCTGGAACCCAAGCAGGTTGTGCAACCCAGGCCTCCGTGCATTCTGGGGCTGGACAGGGCTGGAGGTGGGGACCTTTTCTTCTCCCTCTGGCTTCTCTCCTCGTCCCCTCTCTTCTGCTCTCTGCTCCCTAGAGGGTCTGTCTTTCCCTGGATCCCTGCCCTGATGTGAGGATGTAGGGGGCTGGAGTGGCAGAGTAGCAGTGGGGGCGAGGGTCCCCTCCCTGCCCCTCCACAGCTGCCCCATATTAAGTGCCCTCCCTGGAGAGACTCTCAGGGCCTGACCAATTGCTGTGAGCACAGGGTCTGATCCTGCAGCCTTGTTCGGTCTCTTTCTGGGCAGGAAGCATGGCCAGGAGTAAGCCTGGCCCTCAGGGGCCCACACTGGAGCCAGGGCCCATCAGCCCTCTCTCACACCAGCCCCCTCTCAACTTTCACCTTGGATAGGGTGACCAGATTTTAACATCAGTAAGGCAGGACAACATGGCCAGGGGACAGGGACGGGGGTGGGGGTGGGGCAGGGGACGGGACAGGGCAGGGCCTGACAACAATGCAAACTTTGATAAGCTGTCCTTGATAATCACGTCTCAGCAATTATTTGTTATTATTACAGTTTAACATTATAAAATTAACAAAAATAATATAAAACTCATATCCTGGTGAAATAGCCACATGGCAGCTGAAAACTGTATATTCCCTTCTTGTTCTCCCTCCTGTTTGTACATTCTTTCCAAAAATTGGGACTTTTTTAAAACGCCAGGGGACACGGAACAAATTGTTCAAAAGTGGGACTGTCCCGTCAAAAGCGGGACGTCTGGTCACCCTAACCTTGGAATTAGCCAATAAGAAAAAGTTCCTGTCTCATGGAGGCTGTAGAGACGCAGTTCTGGGTGGGGTGGAAAGTGCTAGGGGACAAGAAAAAAAACTGGACTCAGTCCAGCCCTGCCTTGGGGGCAGCTGTGAACCTCTGGGCAAGTGCTAAAGCTTTGACGAATATTTCTGCCTGCGGAGGGCAGGCTGGCACCCGCCTCACCGGCCTTGGGCAGGATTGCTGGGAGCAGACAGGCCTGGAGTCCACACAGAGGCACACAGCAAAGTCCTGAGTATTGCTGAGGACAGGAGAAGCCTGGAGGGCTGGGGGAGATGGGGCTTGCTAAAATGTCCCTCCAGGAAAGAGCAGTAGCAAACCTTAGGTGCAGGGTGGCCGAAGGAGAGGTGCAGGGTACAGCCTGGGCCAAGAGAAGAGTCTGGGAGAGTTCCAGGGTGGGGGAAGCAAGGGGAGTCACTGGCCTGTTTCCAACACCGGGCCTCTTCGAGTGGCCCCCATCTCTGCAAAGGCACCCCCATCCACTTAGCTCTGCAGGCTGGAAACCTAGAAGTCTGCTTTAAGTCTTTCCTCTTCCTCGCCCCACATCCAGTCCATCTGAGAGCCTGGCTGTGCTGCTTCCTAAACAGGTCTTGAGTCTGCTCCCTCCCTGCAGGGAAAGCCATGGGGACATGAAAAGAATTAATGTGGATTCTGGGCAGCCAGAGGGGCAGCTGGAGTGGACACTGAACTCCGTGCCTTTGTGTAACACACCTGGTGTGGGTCTTGGTGGCTGCATTGAGGGCTCAAGTATGTGATCTCAGCTTGGCCCAGTTGTTACTTCCAACCAGGAGGCTGATTATGAGTGAGAGATGAAAGAAGTAAGGGCAGTTCTGTACTCACCCTGCCAGCAAGGTGCTGGGCAGCTGGGGGCCCTGACCGGGTTATTCCTACCTGTGGATTTGGGCTTCGGCCCATTTTCTGGGCCCAGTTCTTCAGCTTCCTCTTCAATGCTGGGCACTTCTCAGTAGCCTTCCAGAGCTTTCCCTTTCTGTTTAATATGTGGCTCATTTCTATTATTGTCTGGCTACAAAGTGAGCTATAGTAGAAGCCAAGAA
>CAUYQV010114059.1:0-54999 GCA_963574575.1 Galagoides demidoff | reverse complement strand
TATCAGATACATGATTTGCAAACATTTTTTCCATTATATGGGTTGTATTTTACTCTGTTGATTTTGTGTTCTTGGATTCACAGAAGATTTTATTTTGATGTAGTCTAATTTTCTTTTACTACCTGTTGTTTGGGGAAGCATTGCCAAATCCAACATCATGAAAATTTTCTAAGTCTGATTGAAGCCTTCTACAACAAACCCACAGAATATATCATCCGGAATGGAGTAAAACTGAAAGTTTTTCCACTTAGAACTGGAATCAGACAAGGATTTCGTCTATTGCCACTACTATTCAACATAGTGCTGGAAGTTCTAGCCAATGCAATCAGGCAAGAAAAGGATATAAAAGGTATCCAAATGGGGACAGAGGAGGTCAAACTCTCATTCTTTGCCAGAGACTCAACCATAAGACTCCTGGAATTGATCAAGAAATACAGTAAAATACAATAACATCTCAGGGTATAAAATCAATGTACACAAAACAATGTAGCTTTTATGTATACCAATAACAGGCAAGTTAAGAAGCTAATCAAGACATAATTCCCTTCACGGTAGCTTCAAAGAAAATGAAATACCTAGGAATATACCTAACTAAAGAGGTAAAGGACCACTACAAAGAAAATTATGAAACCCTAAGAAACAAAATAGGAGAAGACATTAACAAATGGAAGAACATACCATGCTCTTAGCTGGGAAGAATCAACATTCTTAAAATGTCTATAATACCCAAATCAATCTATAGATTCAATGCAATCCCCATTAAAATACCAATGCCATACTTTGAAAAACTGGAAAAAAAATAGTTCTTTGTCTTATACAGAACCACAAAAGAAAAAAAAAAACCATATAGCCAAGGCAATTTTTAGTAATAAAAACACAGCCAGAGGCATCACTGTACCAGACTCTAGGCTATATTACAAATCTGCAGTGATCAAAACAGTATGGTATTGGCACAAAAATAAAGACATAGACATATGAAATTGAACAGAAAAGCAAGAAATGAAACTGGTCTCTTATAGCCATTTGTTCTTTGATAAATGAAACAAAAGCATGCATTAGGTAAAAGATTCTTTAGTCAGTAAATGGTGCTGGGAGAACTCAATAACCACATGTAAAAGACTGAAACTGGATCCACGCCTTTCACCACTTGCAAAAATTGACTCAAGAGGGATAAAGATTTAAATCTAAGGCCTGAAATGATAAAAGTTCAAGAAGAAAGTGTAGTAAAAACACCTGAAGACATCAGACTAGGGAAGGATTTTATGAAGAAGACTTCTGTGGCTATTGCAAAACAACAACATCAATAGATGAATGGGATTTAATTAAACTGAAAAGTTTCTGCACAGCTAAAGACACAATAATTAAAGCAAATAGACAACCTTCAGAATGGGAAAAATATTTGTATGTTATTAATCTGACAAAAGCATTCTAATTAGGATTTATACAGAACTCAAATTAATCAACAAAAAGAGCAAACCAATCCCATCTATCACTGAGCAAGAGACATGAACAGAACCTTCTCTGAGGAAGACAGATGAATGGCTAACAAACATATTAAAAAAATGCTCATTTTATCTAATCATCAGAGAAATGCAAATCAAAACCATCCTGAAATGTCACTAAACCCCAGTATGATTACCTCACATCACAAATTCTCAAAGTTGTAAATGCCGGCATGGATGTGGAGACATATACTATTAGTGGGACAGCAAACTCAGACAGTCTCTTTGGAAAGAAGTATGGAGAATCCTCAAAGAACTCAAATTAGACCTCCCATTTAACCTGGCATTCCCACTAGGCATCTATCCAGAAGATAAAAAATAATTTTATCATAAAGACACTAGATTGTTTAATGCAATCTCCAAGATGTGGAAACAACTCAAATGCCTATCAACCCAGGACTGGATTAGCAAAGTGTGGTATATGTATAGCATGAAATACTATTCAGCCATAAAAAGATGGAGACTTTGCATCTTTTGTATTAACCTAGATGGAGTTGAAGCACATTATTCTTAGTAAAGTATCATAAGAATGGAAAAGGAAATAGCCACTGTAATCAATACCAATATCAAACCAGTAGATGATCTAATACATGCCTAGATAGGAGTAAAAAGTCAAATTCAAGTTGGAGGTAGGAGGAACAAGGGAGAAAGGAAAGGAGAGGAGGAAGGGGGATTGGTGTACTCCCATTTAATGGGCAGAATGTAGGGGTATATGACTTTCCTTTTGGGTGTGGGACATAACTGTAAGAGGGATGCTACCTAAAAAATTAAAATATTGTGACCTTGTTGGTTGTACCCTCACATTAATCTGAAATTTAAAAAATGATAAATTGCTTTCTTTATGTCTTATAGCTTCTTTGTCCCTCATTTTCTACCTTCCTTCTTTTGTTTGTGTTTATTTATCTTTTTGTAGTGACATGCTTTGTTATCCTTTTTATTTTCTTTTATGTGTAATTTACAGATATTTTCATTGTGGTTACACATTGGAATTACATACAACATCATAAAGTTAAAACAATTAATTTTAAACTAGCTTAAATTCAATTGCATACAAAAATGCTATTTCTATATAATTCCACTGCCCCACTTTATAATAATTGACATCTTTGTACATGTAATATGTGCCCTTTCAAACAGATTTATAATTTTTATGCTTTTTTATTTTAAATTCTATAAAAGATTAAAGGCATAGAATTCAATGGTGTTGGCATGAAGAAGTTGACCTCCAGCAATAATTTTGAAAACTGGGTAAAACTGTAAATAACACATTTGAAGGCACTAGAAAATGACTGATGATAGGCAGAGACTGGAGAAGAGTACAGTCTTGACAGACTTTTTAGTGGTTTGAGTGAGAACTGTGACTTTGTGGCTTTGTTACCTAAATATCTCTTCAAACCCCCATCCCAGCTCTGGTGACAGAAAATTGTAGTCTTGCCAGCTTGAAGTGGCAGACAACAAAGTTCAAATCATCAGAGCAGCAGGAAATTTAAGGGAGCAATTTTAGGATGTGAGAGAGGATCAGAAAGGCTGAGTTCCACAATATGGCTATAAAAAGAAAAGAAAGGCAGGCAAAACCAAAGGATCATCAACAATTGAAAGACAATACGGCTCCTGCTGGGATTTGTAAATTTTCTAGGCCTTTGACTGAGTCCACTGCTCACATACACACAGGTTGAGGGCAAAAAGTGGGAAATTCAAGGCTTGAGATGTAAGAGGGAAGAACTTTGGATTGAAGACTCAAGTGGAAATTTGGAGGAACCACCAAAGCAAAGAAATTATAAAGAGAATGAGACCCAACGTCTTAGTATACATCTGCTTAAATTCTTGATTGTTCTTGACTGCTAAACTATGCAGGCACAGGAAAGGTAACTGGGAAGCCATCTTAAAAACCACCCACAAATGGAAGCTGAAAATAAAATCTGTTGTACAAGAGAATTCAGATTTTGCAGTTTGAGTCTAGGCAAGGTAACTGTATATCAGAACAAAAACCCCAAACATCTTCAGAAGAACAGTAAGGAATATATTACTCTAAAATGTATTATTTATAACATTCAGCTTTTAAACAAAAATCAT
The DNA here is from genome assembly GCA_963574575.1 of Galagoides demidoff. Classification (NCBI taxonomy): domain Eukaryota; kingdom Metazoa; phylum Chordata; class Mammalia; order Primates; family Galagidae; genus Galagoides; species Galagoides demidoff. Next base: position 51,424 of record CAUYQV010114059.1, on the reverse strand, counting down.
TAGAGATACAAAGAAACAAGGAAGGCTGACCCATACCAGGGAAAGAGGGAATCAGTATGGACATCAAGTGGGCCTAGACGTTGTGCTCATCAGAAAATAGTTTAAATCAGATATTATAAATATGTTCAAATAATTCAAAGAAAATACATCCAAGGAATTCAAAGAAAATATGGCATTAATGAGTGAAATCTCAAAAAAGAAATGAAAACTATACACAAAAAAAGAACCAAATGGAAATTCCAGACCTGAAGAATACAACAACTTAAATAAAATATTCACTGAATGATCTCACAGAAGATTTGTGATTAAAAAAACCAAAGACTCAGTAAACATGAAGATCCATAGAATTATGCAATCTGAAGAACAGAAAAGATAAACATATTGAAAAAGAAACAAAGTATTAGAGATCTGTGGGGAGGTGAAATTCTGTCCAACATGCATGGAACTAGAATAATAAGGGGAATGGAGTGAAAGAATGGGAGCCAAAAGTATTTGAAGAAATATCCAGGTGCAGTGGCTGTGCCTGTACTCCCAGCTCCTTGGGAGGCTGAGGTGAGAGGATCAATTGAGTCCAGGAGTTCGAGGCCAGCCTGGGCATCACAGTGGCACCTCATTTTCTTAAAAAAAAAAAGAGAGATAATTTTTTTCAAACATAAAACCTGTACACTAATGTTTACTTCATGCGATTTTATTCATAATTACCCCAAACTGATAGCAACCCAGATGTCTTTCAACAGGCAAATGGATAAGCAAACTATGGTATTTATACACAATGGAATATTGCTGAGTGAGTTTTGTAAAGCTATGAAGCCTCAAAAAGACACGGAGGAAGGTTAAATGTACATTGCTAAGTAAAGAATGTAGTCTGAAAGACTTTATATTGTATGATTACAATACATGACATTCTGAAAAAGCAAAATCACAAACACAGTAAAAATATCAGTGGCTGCGAGAGATTTGTGGATGAGTAGAAGGATTAACTGGTGAAGCACAGGGGAATTTTAGGGCAGCCAAACTATTTTGTATGATACGATAATAGTAGAGACATAACATTATGCATTGTCAAAACCTATGCTAATGTACAACATAGTGCATCTCAATGTAAATTTTTTCCAATGTACATATGAATAGTTATTCATATTATATCATGGTTTTCTTTGTTTGTCTTGTTTAATTTTGTTTTATTTTGGAGACAGAGTCTCACTCTGTTGCCTGAGCTAGAATGTAGTGGTGGTATCATCACAGTTCTCTGAAACCTCAAACACTTGGGTATAAACCATTCTTCTGCCTCTCCTGAGTAGCTGGGACTACAGGTGGGCATTGCCACAACCACCTGGTTTTTCTATTTTTAGTAGAGACAAGGTCTTGCTCTTGCTCAGGCTGCTCTCAAACTCCTGACCTCAAGCGATCCTTCCACCCAGAGTGCTAGGATTACAGGTATGAGCCAATGCTCCTGGACCAATATATCAGTATTAGTTCATTAATTAAAACAAGTGGACCACACTAAGGTAAGCTATTAATAACAGAGAAATTGTGCAAGGGTACTCTTTATGTTACCTGCTCAATTCTTCTGTAAATCTGAGACTGTTCTAAAAAAATAAAATTAAGTAAAAACAAAAATTAAACCTACAAAACTTTTTAAAGCTTTCTCCAATAGGATGAAGAATAATATAAATTCTTTAATAATGGAAAGTTTTCCTTAGTCACCATGTGCAATTGTAAATATTGTACTAACTTAAGATTACTTATGGAACCATGAGTTGGAAACTAGAAAATGGACATCAGGAACTCCTGGGAAATGAGTCTTCCTTGTGCAAAAATCTCAGAGGAACGATTTGACAAGTTAATTAATTTGTTCTGTGTCTTTCTTAAAAGCTTCTGCCACTCAAATCATTGCTACACTCTGAAGTTATGTGTGTGCATCAGTAGTGTCACAACCGCCCAAGTGTCAGGTTTTTTGATTTTAAGACACCAGGAAAGAAATGTTGAGAAGTGCTTCCCTGGGGCTTGAGTTGTATCAGGCCTGGGTGCCAATGTTTAGAAGAATGGTTTGTTCTGTGTGAGTACTGAGCAACTGATCCTGAGTGATGGAAGTGACTGTGTGTTTTATAATAAGTTGTTTTTGTGTCTTTGTGACATGTGGGGCCCTCTAAAGTGGGAGGTTACTCCTGCTAGGGTTTAAAGGAAAAACAAAGGAATATGGTATAAGCATGTTATTTACAAATATCACACTAAATGTCCCAACAAGCAAATAAAATAAACAAAGTGAATACTTTGGGTGATCAGGTGACAAGACACAAGGAAGACTGGCAGGAAACGGAACTGCTGCTTATCGGTGGTAATTATGGTTTGACTTTTGATTGGGAGACAAATAAAGGAAGAAAATATTGGGGACTTTTATGATTTTATGACATATATTTTGGCTTTACTTTATGTAGATAGACCTGTCCCAGTTCTAAACCCAATTCCTTTTAAATAAGTCATTTTCCAGTTTTTATTATTTGATATGATTCTCTCTACTTATTTCCTCAAGAAAGTTTTAGTCCAAATAATCCTCTCTAGGACTCACAAATCTATGTGACCCAGGATAGACATCTGTTTTCTTAACTTTTTACATTTATCACACCTTTCTTAGTAGTGAAGACTAATGTCTAATTAAGATCCATGAGGTTGGGGATGCAGCACGGTAATTTTGAAGCAACAGGTACTTCAAAATTACTCACTTTGGGCATTACATCTTCAAATGATAATGTAAATACATAATTACCCTGACAGTGCAGCAGAGCAGTAAGGAGGCCTTCTGGGGAATAATGGAGAGAACTCATATTGACCAGAAAAATGGGAGAAAAAGTTGATGGAGCTAAGGAGTAGAATTAAATATTCTTTTAAGAGATAGGAGCAAAATGGAAACGCAAAAGATCTACAGACCCTTGTCCCCATGTCCTAACCTCCCCATATCTGTCCCTAAGCCTTGGAAATTACCGGTGTATTAGAGTGGCAGAGTGTGGGAGTCTAGCACCTAAAGCAGGGTTGCTCAATCGCGGCACTGTTGGCATTAGTGGTCAAATATTTTTTTGTTGTTGGCTGACGACTGTCCTGTGCATTGTAGGACGTTTAGCAGAATCTCTAACTGCCACTTACTAGATGTCAGTAGTGATGATGGAAATGTGTCCAGATACTGCCAAACATTTTTAGGAGAGAAAAATCTCTGCTGGTTGAAAACCACTGACCAAGAATGAAATGTGTTACATTCACTCCACTGGCTTTAACATAATAGTGTGGAGAGTGGCCACAGGTGGCCTTTGTACCTTACTTTTATTTGTATTATACACACAAATACACACATATGTACATATGTAAACTATCTGATCTGTCTAAATAAAACTTCCCTATTAATTCACCTCCCTTATTTTATTGGGGCAGAGGTAGCAGGCCATAGTTTCCTAACATTAGGAGAATGTATGTGAAGACTCCTTAAGTGCATATTGATAGAGTTGTTTTTTTCTCTCTTTCTCTTATCTGCCTTCTAGTGTCTAAGTGGTCACTGTGGATTACAGGTCGTATGAGTGATCTCACCAGAGTGAAGTCCAGAGTTTCTAGCTGACTCCACTTTGCAGTGTTAGAATAACAGTGGCAGGGGTGGTGAACAGCTTGTACCCCCGTAGCAGGAAAACTCAGGGCATTTAAAGTTATAATAGTAAAGCCATATACAATGGTCCTATATATCATGAGTACATATACTAGCTCCACAATCTCCACCAATCTGGTTGTAGTTTCATGTATATGCAAATTAGGCAACACCAATATATTGCTACTAATAAGAAGTGGCATTCTTCACGGGCCAAAGGCAGTTTTTATGATAAAGTGCTATGGCTAGAACTGAGATTTAAGAATGACCATTAATGAAAACAAACATTCTGCTAGAGAAATGGAATAAATTGTAAAGACATTGAGTCCTCTAAATAGGTAATTCCTTTTACATTTTGTGTGTTGGGGCAAAGTTGTGAAAGACAAGTTGATAACTCAAACTTTTAAAATTTATTGTGATCAGTGTGCTGCTGAGAAATGCATAATTTGGGTATTTAACACCTGATTAGCTATTAAATGGCTGTCAGGAGAAAATTCTGCAGTAATCGGTTTAGCTTTTAGCCCCTAATTATCACTTCACAGTGGATTTGGGGGAGATAATTGAGAACTGCAACACTTAAAGTACTCCAAATGGGCATTTTTTTTAAAATACAATGAAGTGAATTATTTCTCTATTAGGATTGCATTTAACAGGTATTGGTAACCAGGAAGGAAATGCGGTAGTGTATGGGATTTTGTAAAGTGATTTAAAGCAGTTGATTCATTCATTATGCAATTAAGTGGTGCTCAGCTGTGTATAACTTATCTGGCGTCTAGGTCAAAGAATGTCTTTCAAAACTCCCTAAAATTCACTGGAAGGATTCCATTTTAATGGAAGGTTGGAGATTTGGGGTGGATGTCTGGACTATGTAATAGATTCTATCTTAGTTATTGTGTCCTTGGGCTGGTTTATTTATTATTCTTTAGTTTCTGTTTATGCCCAGTGAAATCATTCCATATCCTATTTGTATAAAAGCTCTTAACAGCTCAGCCCTTGGTCGACAGTTCATTTATTACCAATGTGGACTTTCTAGCAGAGCAGCCCTTATACGCCTCATACTCACACCGTCCTCATGATGCCCATTCCCAGCACACATACATGCACACATATACCCATGCTATCACTGTAACTGTTGCACTCCACTCTAGAACTATCTTTGGATAGTTCCTCTACAATCTTTAAAGTTCTTTTCAACAAATGACAACTTAACACTTTCTATACATATTAACTACAAAATGTCATAACATAATCTCTGCCTTTATTGAATCCTGTAGGGCAACACAGAAGTAGACATGTAACTTTCAGTTAAAAAAACTAGAAAGACCATACTTATCTGTTATTCTCCATTCACCCAATCTAAAATGACTATCTTGTCGCTTATACATTATTTACTTATTCAAGGAGTAGGATGCAGACCACCTAATATATCCCTCTGTCTGTTTAAAGGTCATTCCATACCGCCCTTCTTCCCTAAGTCTAAAACCTTGATTTGGAATGTGATGGTGAAATTCCCCCTCCTGGATACTGAACCATAATTGATGTAAACTCACCATGGCAATTTCACTTCCCCTTTCAAAATACTCATTTCTCTAGACCTCCTCTAACCTGAAGTCAATATGTGACTTAGTTCTTGTAGTTGAGACATGCAGAAAAACATGTTTGGAGATTTCTGAAAGTAAAAGGAGATTTCTTTTGTGCCCATCCCATTCTGTCATGATGGGTACTGGTATAAGTACAATCTCAAGTTGCAACCAAGCAACAAAGAGCATGGGGTAGAAAGTTCTTACCCTGAGATGGACAAAGCAGAACTATGTAACAGGCCTGGAAGGACTTCCACTTTTGGGTGGTTGGAATAGCTTGCATCAGACCAGTGTTCCCACTTATGACAGCTATAAATGTCAAGGAAATACAGCAATCATCTGTTTAAAGGGATTGGATAGCTACTGAAGCTACAAGAACTGTATGTGTTAAAACTCTGGAGAGGAGAAGATCTCAAAGAGGTGAGCTGAATTCTGCAACCATTTTTATTCTGGCAGAATTTAGTGATTCTGGGCTTGGGCAAGAGGTTTAGATTCTGGGATTTGTACCAACTGCTGCTAAGAGATAGAGAAACTGGCAGAGTTTTTGGCTGAGACTTGGGGTGAGGTGGTGGAGTGGAATTTAGCCTGAAACTAGTTCTTCTTTAAGAACACTTGCTGAATTCTGGGACTGGATGGGGAAGGAGGCTAACGACCTAATCAGAAAATCTCTGAAAAGCAAAGTAGAATGTTGAGGGGTGGGGTCAGACAAATATTAGACTACAGTATGTACCAAAAGGAAGGCTCTCAATATGACAGGATTTTAGTTAAGATCTTTTGATGGCCAGGGTAAACCAATGATAGAGTAGGCCATGCTGGAGATACCAAACTTGATTCAGCTCTGTCTCTAACTAGATTAAGAATGGAAATCAGGTGCCACTCAATCTGCCTGACAAATGATAAGACTATATGATTTAAAACCAAGAGGAATATACATGCTGTGCAATCTTGTATATTGGTGCGTACACGTTCACGTGCACACACACACGTGAACATTCACACACACAGCACCCACAGATTATTTAGACATTGTAGTTAGCTGAAAAGAACTTTAATATAATTACAATTAATATGTTGAATAGGTAAAAATTGAGAGAAGAAAGATAAATGTCTATAATATTACCAGAGAATTAGAGTCTATAAAAAAGAAACAAGTTGAAATTTTGAATTAAAACATACAAAACTCGAAATGAAGGCTTCCTTATACCAAACAGGCACAGCCGGACGTAGCAGAAGACAGGATTAATGAACTAAAAGATAGGCCAACCTAGATATGAACTTAAACCACACCTAGGCGCATCACAGAAAGAATGCCAAACACCACAGTAAAGAGAAATAAAATAAAATAGAATAAAATAAAATAAAATAAAATAAAAACCAGTAAAAAAAAAAAAAAAAAGAACAAAGTAAAGAGAAATCTCATGAAAGCAGTCAGAAAAAAAGATCCATGACCTTCAATAAAACAAGGCGATTTCTCAAACGGAAATAATGAAAACCCACAAACAATGGGATGGCACCTTCAGGGCTGAATGAAAGTACTAACAAATTAGAATTGTATCCTTCAAATCTAAAAGTCAAACCAAGACATTTTAAGTTAACATAAACCAGATAATACATCACCAGCAAATCTTCCCTAAAAAGAAACAGGAAAACACGTTGTGTAAAGAGAACCAAAATGATTCCAGAAGGAAACGCAAAGGATAAAAAGGAGAGTAGAGTGACAGAAGGAGTAAACCGTGGGTAAACACAAGTAAATCCGGATGCTACCAGATAATCAAAGCAATATTTTGTGTCTTTTAAATTATGTGTAGAATTAAAATGCAAGATAATAACACAAAAGGCAGGAGAGAATTAACAATAAATGTTAAATAACAGACAGAAGTGATAGTGATGTTTTAGACCATAATAGGTCAATGACAAATGTTTAATCTCTAGGGCAACCACTGCAGGAATTGTAAAGGACTGCAGGCAGCCCCTGGGTTATGAACAATATATGTTCTGTAGCTTTTTTCTTCAGTTAATTTGTATATAAGCTGGAACAGATTCATTTGTCTGTGATTTGTAATAACTTCAGTTTCTAAGTGCAAGTTGCATGTCATTTGGATGCTTGTAACTCAGGGACTCACTGTGATATGTATGCCCTCCATTCAGAAGTGCCAGTTCTTCATAATTTCGATGTTTCTAACTTGGGGACTGCCCCTACATAACTAGCCATCTACAAGAGAGGAAATTGAACATTTAAAATATTCGATTATTCTAAAAGGAAGCCCCCAAAGAGAGCGACCAGAACATAAAGCAGGTAGGTCAAAAAAGAAAAGATAGTAGATAAAAATCTTAAATATGTCTGTAATTACATTATAGTTAGATGAACTAAGTGACATGGGTAAAATATTCATATTGCCATCTGGATGAAATAATAAAACCCAGCTATATGTTGCTCAGTAGAGATATACCTTAAATATAAATACACAGAAAAATTCAAAAGAAAAATATGCAAAATCTAGCAATAGAAAAAAAGCCAGTGTAACTGTATTAATGTTAGAGCAATTATTTTCTAAAGCAAAAATACATGCTGAATTAGACATAGTTATAAGGCAAAAAGGAGACTACAGAAGGGCATTTCATAGAAGTCAGTCCACCACGTGGATACACAATCTTTAATTTGTCTGCCCCCAAAACATAGCTTCAAGAACGAACTAAGCATTTGGATCGTGATGACAGCATTGACTCCAAAACCAAACCTTACCTTCTCACAAAACCATCTTAATCCACGTTTCCTATTAGAAAATGATAAATTATATCATAGCTTGAATAACTTTTAGTTGGGCTTTCTGTCACTTTCGGGTGAAAGGTGAAAGTATTCTTTACTAGCTTCCAGACTGGACATCAGTAATCATCATTATTTTATCTTTTCACCTCTACCATTACATCTGTTTTTATTCCCCAACAATTTCTATGAATGTACTCTCTTCTGAATGTGTATTGTACATACTCCATGGCAATAACTAAACTTAGTTCCCTATTTTCTATATGGCTGGGCATGATGTAACCCCAGTGTATCTTTTGCCAGTATCACGCCCCACCACTCCTCCTTTGATGTCCCTGCTGTCTTGTAAACATACTGTTCTATGCCTTGCTTATGCCCTTCACATCAGAGGTTTCTCTCTAGCCTGGAATAATCCCACTCCACCCTTCTTAATCGGTGAATTCCCTGCCTATCATCCAGACAAATGTTACTTTATCTGGCAAATCACGGCATGATCTTCCCTATCAACCCACACAGTATTAACCACTCTGTCCTCAGTGCTCCACATCCCTCATGGTAGTCCTCTTAATACATGATTTTAAAACAAGTTGGTGATTTTCAGATGACGGATACCAGCCACAGAAGTTTAAAGTGTTTCTGTGCAACTCGGGCTGCCAGTGAAATACCAATTTCTCCTTTTTTTAGAACAATTATTTCTTTTATTTTTCCCCAGTTTCCCCAGGATCATTCTCCCCACCACTGATCCTCCCGAATTAGACTGTGAATTCTATAGGAGCAGGACCATAGACGATTTTTTCCCGAATCCTCAAGATCTAGTATAGTAAATGGCACATACCAGTAGGTAAATTTTTGCAGGTGAGTAAAAGGTTTCTGCCAAATGATGCTGATCAGAATCAGCTGAAGCAGAAGATCTTGCAGACCACCTGCACTCTGTTCACTTTACCACTAAAGACTAGGAACCCAGGGAAGATGAATGACTTGGTGAAAGTCACACATTGGTATCCGGGTAGCATGAGGATGAGCCCTTGGGTCCTTGACTCCTAGTCCTTGCTGCCACCCACCAGGCCAGGTGCAGCTGAGCCTCTCTCCAAGCTGCTCTAATATTATCACTGCAACATAACTCAGCTATATTTCCACAATGCAGTCCCTCCCTGTAGCATGCCAAAATGCTTACCAGTGAAAGAGTATAATTTCAGATTTAAATAAGAGAGAGAATTTAAATTCTGAAGGTATAAAGAGAAAACCATTCAACCAAACTCAATTTGGAAGGAGGGTTTTAGATTCATTACCCACAGACACACAATCCAAAGCTCTGTGCACCAGGATCACTTGTATTGTTCTTAGACAATGTCACATTATTTACGTTATTTCTATCTTAAGAGAGCCAAAATTGGGGGGCAATGTACAGGGTGATCAAGTGCCATGTCTGGGGCAGAAATGCCCTTTCACTGTCAATGCAGGAGCTCATTGAAATTGTGACCTCATTTCCACATGGCTCTTTCTTCTTAATGACTGATAGCTCATGTTCCAAAATGGATTTTTTGTTTAGCTGCTTCCCATACAAATGCCGGTGAGAGGAATTCACATTCCAGTCCACCAGAATACCCTGGGGCCCCCCGTTGTGGACATATGGGTATCAAGACACACACACTTTCAGGTTGTATGATTGCAGGCAGCCAAACCCCCAGATGAGGGATTTTTAAACAAGTTGGTGATTTTCAGATGAAGGATACCAGCCACAGAAGTTTAAAGTGTTCCTGTGCAACTTGGGCTGCCAGTGAAATACCAATTTCTCCTTTTTTTAGAACAATTATTTCTTTTATTTTTCCCCAGACAAACCTGCAGACATTCTTCTCCTCCCTTCTGAGGCTTCTCTCTGAAAGAGCCAGTGTAGTAGATCACTCGGGGTTACTCCCCAGATAGGACTGTCGAACACAGGTGCATTCTGGGGCTTCAGTGTCTGGCTTAGTCTCTGATTTGTTGCAGGAAAAGTACTCACTGTAGTTTCCCAATTCCCAAATGTGGATGCTTTGAAGATGGATATGATGTATTAATTTTGTGTTTTTACAGATTTATGCTCTGCAGACGTAACTACATTTTTCCAAGAAATGAAGCAAGAACTGATTTCAGAGTCTGTATGTCAGCAATGGCACAACAGTACTTGTGGGTCTTTCTGCCTCTTTGTGTCTAAAACAAAAATAAAGAGGCTCTGTTTAATCCAGAGTTTGGAAGATCTCACTCCCAAACTGCATTTTGTTGGTGTGAAAACAGAAACAGACAACATGTAAGGCACGTTGCACAGTGTCTGGCAAATCGAAATAATTCGCTTGGAGATAAACGAGGATAGATAAACAGGTAGAAGGGAGTTCACTGACTGGTGCAGTGTACCACCAGGCTTTTGAAAACCGTCAGGGAAAAGCAACTACAATAGCTAGTGACAATAGCTAAACTCTGCTTGGATGACATTCTGGAAAAAGACAAGAAAAGCTGAGAGCCAGTAACAGGCACTGGACAACCAAAAGTGAAAGTGAGGGCTACCTTGCTGAGGAAGACACTCTATTCTGCAATGAAAAGACAGAGACAGCTTAGGACCAGGGGCAGAACTTAATTATAAGAGTAGCCGACCTCCAAAGAAGTTTAAATTCTGAGCTGACACTGGTCTGCTATTTCATAATCAGGATCCCAGTTTGGCAATCCTGGGACCTTGACATATTGGATGGAAACACCTGGGTTGGTGGCTCTGAAAATCTTGATGACTTAGGTTCCCTAAACTCTCTGAGTCTGCAGATGTGGCCTAGCACTCGCTATCAACAGCTAGCATCACCTCCTTGCTTAAAGACCATGAAGAGGCCTTTGTTTTCCATGCAAGATGGCATATTCCTCCTTCCAAGACCTGCCTCCTCTCAAGGTCTCTGAGATTAAGCACAGAAAAATCCAACTGGGTACAATCTGGGTCTGATCAGAGAGGACAGGGACAATGCCCCAAGGGAGATTTAAAAGCTAGCAACCACATATGGTGAGATCCAAAAAAGAATACAGAATTGGATTTTGAGGTAGGTATTTAATTAAAAGGACAAGAACATTAAATTGAATTAGGAAGAGTTTAACAAATTGGGGATACGCTCCTGAGAAATAGGATATAACATCCTGGCCCATCTCCTAGGGTCCCAGGAGATAGTGTGAATTTTCTAGAAAAAGCTTGGAAAAGTGATGGTTCACTTTGAGAGAGGTTCACATGTCAAATTCTCACATTGTCGGTGGAAGCAGGGAATAAAAGGGATAGAGAAGTAGGCAGGCTAGAGTGGATGTGTATTATGTAAAGCCAGACAGCCCACCAGATGATTATGCTCCAGAAAGATGCACCAGTTGTTAAGCCCACAGAAATGCTCCTACAGGAAGGGCACAGGCACCACTAAACAGCTCTGGGCTTCCCTTGTCTCTAGACCTGAGTCATTATGTAACTAAGTTCACTGACAGCAAAGGGCATGTTAAGATTCCAAAACAATAGAAGCCAGGGGTCAGTGCTTGCAGTTGGAAGACAAATTGATGTGTCATTGTAATGAGCAGGAAGATAAGTGATAAGCAAAGGTGACTGACCTGCAGAGAGTTATTGAGATGGTATAAAGAATATAGCACCTCTGTAGGCAAAATAGACAGCCAATGGGAGAACTATGCAACTTCTATCATCAGAGGAAATCAGGTATAGATAATCAGAAGTCTGAGTGCAGTTACCTCAATAAAATGTCACAATCTCTTGCCCCATTTGTAGATCTGATGTGGTTTTTGAGTCTAGAATTCATTGATTAATTCCACAAGAAGAAGGGCTCTACCACACAATAACAAGTATACATAGTCATTATTCCCCAGTCTTCCCACACACACACACCAAAAAATCCCTTAGCCATTTACCCAGGAAACTGAGCACTGGGGGCAGGGAGATCCTAACATCTTTAGAATTGTTGTATATAAGTTTGGTGTCTTATTCCATTTTGGATACCATAAAAAATATCTTAGATTGGATAATTTATAAACAACAGAAATGTATCATTCACAATTCTGGAGACTGGGAAGTCCAAGGTCAAAGCACCAGCAGATTTGGTGTCTGACGTGAACCTGTTCTTCACAAATAACACCTTCTTCATGTGTCCTCACATGGTGGAAGGAACATAAAAGCTCCATCATCCATCAGACCTCTTTTAGAAGGGCTCTTCCCTCACGACCTTATCACCTCCTAAAGGCCCCACCTCTTAATATCATCACTTTGGGGGTTAGGTTTCAACATATGAATTCTAGGGGGAAACAAACATTCAGATTATAGCAAAGTGGCTGGAGACTTAAAATATTACCATGTCCCCTCTGACAGAATAAACTGAATTGTGGTAAAAGTTCAGCTCACCTAGAGGTTCCACTAGGTTCTCAAACCCATACGTTTAGTCTTTTTACCACTCTCCAAATGTATAATTAGGAAAGATACAACTCATGGTCAGCACAGCTTCCACGCTGGGTCCTCTGGCTCATGAGGCAAAAACTACCTTAATGGAAAGGGCAAATATACATTTTTGAAACTCCTCCCCTCCCTTTGATAAGATACTAAATAAAAATAACATTGTATACTAGGGGGATGGCAAAAATTAACTATCCATAAGATCTAAGATGCAAGAATGGTAATACCCATCATATCTTCATTTAATTTACCACTGTAGCCCCTGAAGAAACCAGCTGAATCTTAGAAGATGGCAGGAGGCTTCCACAAACACAACTAAATAGTATTTTCAATTGCAGCTGCTAAGCCAGATGTACTATCTCTGCAGATTAATATGACCCTGGGTACATGATATATGGCAATGATTTTACAAATACATTCTCTTCTTTCTATATTAAATAGAAGATCAGCAACAGTTTGAATTCACATAAAACAAACACCAACATAAACTTATATAAATGTACACTTATAATTTTGTTCCAGGGTTATGTTAATTCTTCCTGTCATCTGTCATATTATAGTTTGAAAAGTTCTGAGCCATCTGGACACCCAATAGAATATTGCATTAATCCACTACTTTGGTAACATCATTTTTATTGGGTTAACTGAATAAGAAGAGGCTAGCACTTTGGAGGCCTTAGCAAAACATATGAGCTCCATCATTTTGGTAAATCTTACAAAGATCAAAAGGCCTGCCATATTAGTAAAATTGTGAGAGGTCCAATGGTTATGGGTGTGCTGGGACATCCTATCAAAAGTAAAAGTCAAATTATTTCATCATGCTTTTCCTACTGTAAGGAAGGAAGACAAATGTCTGTTAAAACTTTTCATGTTCAGAAGGCAGCATAATCCATACCTGGGAATATTGCTTTGGTCCTTCTAAAGAAGGCTGCTGCTTCTTTTCTCCTTTAGGTAGCCCAAAGTTAGGAAAAGATCTTGAGTAGCAAACTCATGATGCAGCACAAGCATTCTGAAGACCCTATGATATCAAAGGTACCAAGGGTGGGAAAAGTTGCCTTATGGAATGCATGGAAAGCCCAAAAGGGAGAATAACTGTACAGATGCCTGAGCTTCTGGGATGAGGCCATGCTATTTGCATTAGGGAACAATCTACTTTTTAAAAAACAACTTCTGGCATGCTGTTGATCCTGACAGATATGGGGCATTTGACCATGGGGCATTAAGTGATTAGGCAACCAGAATGGCTTATCATGAACTGGGTTCTGTCAGGTCCAACAAGATACAGAGTCAGGCAGTGGCAACAATACATTGTAAGATGGAAGTGACATCTGGAATAAAGCACAAGCAGGACAAAAAAAAATATGTAAGTTAAGTGCATGGAGACCAGACTTAAATGTCATCCATCACGGTACCCTAGCATTGCTCTGTCAGATCATGGCCATGGCTAGATGGGGCAGTAGGAGAGGTTCCTTAGGACTAACTGAGGACAATAAAGCTATATAATACAGACAAATGGTTTGGCTCATTCCATGTGTCAAAACTGAAAGTGGATGACTTTACTACATCTTCACTCAGGGCTGGCCTTGGAAGAAAGCTGTGAGAGAAAATATTCCTAAAGGCAGAGCTTTGGGAAGCACACCTGATCATCCACTTTTCTCTATCCTGAGAATAGCTGCAAGGTCAGATGCTAAGACCTTTCATGCGCAATGACTTAGGTCAACAGAGGAACAAGCTGGGTGAGGGCACAAGGAAAATGGATGGTAGAGGAAGAAGAGGAGTGTTGGAAGAGAATTTTCCCAAAGTCTGGATACAGACAGACTTGCAGAAAGAGATGAGTAACTTGAGTGCCTGGTGATGGATTTGGAAGGAGAAGGATGAGGGGACCAGGGGATGGCGTGCACATATGCCAGAAGACGATTCAGAGTGTGAAAATCTTTATATTGCATGTTGATGTCCATCAGGGATAGAAAAAATGGCTCGGCCGGTTCATGTCAGCCACTTTCTGTTTTGGTCCGCCCTAGTTTTAGCATGATGGGAAGTTGAGCAAAGTGGCAATAACAGCAGAGATGGAGAGTGTATTTCAAAAGGTAGATTTCCATCTGCAAAAGGTAACCTAGAAACTATCATCACCGACTGTCAACCTACCACAAATGGAGACCAGTGCTGAGTGCTTTAGCAGTCCCATTCCTTGAGGAAACCAGCAGGCCATTTGGTGGCAAATTGACTACGTTAGATCCCTTCAATCTTGGAAAAGGAAGAGATTCATTCTGACAAAAACAGATGCATACATCAGGTAGGAGTGTGTTTTTCTTGCCTATAAGAAATCAAAAAGAAACACTATCCAAGGGCTTAGAGATTGTTTGACTGACCAGCATGGAGTTCTACGTATCTGAGAATCATACCATGAGATCCTATATGGCAAAGATAATGAGAGCAAGTAGACCATGAAATTAATGGGCCATGCAGCACGTCTCACCATTCAGACATTGCTGGCCTGACAAAGCACTGAAATGCCTTGCAGAAGATATGGCTGAAAAACTAGCTCAGAAATGGTACCTTTACAAGGATGCTGTGCCAACCTTCAGGACACCATAAATACCTTGAAGCAAAGACCTATGTCTGGGGCTTTGTCTCCAACAGTCAAAATACACAGCATGTGAATGACAGGGTAGAAGTGGTTCAGTGGCCCAGTTACCATCACTCTCATTGACCCACTTAGGAAATTTATGCTTTCCATTCTCACAATATTGGGCTTGCGGGATTAAAATTCCTGGTCACCCAAAGGGGAGTATTTCAGCCAGAGAACACAGCTAAAGCACACTAAGTGCATGGAATAAGCTATAGCTTCCATCTGTTCATTTCAGGATTGCTGTGTTTAGAGACCAGCCCTTATCAGAGCACTGCTTTTATGCAAGAGGGGCAAGTAAGACTATGTTTAACACCCAGGAGATCCATGTGGGTGCCTCTTGGTATTTGCCTGCCTAATGATGAAAGGAAATGGGCAGGTGAAGCAAGCCTGGCCAAAGAAGGACACTCAGACAAGGTATTCGAACCGATCAAGCTGGAGGGTCTGGGTCACTGTACCAGCCGCTAAGAGCAGAGGTGCTAGCAGAAGGGAGAAGAACCTGAAATAGATAGAGAAGCTCAAGTATCTGTGGTGAGCCTAAGACCAGTTGCAGCAGTGGAGACTACCGTTTCTCCTTTTTACCTCCCTTTTCGAGTTTCCCCCAACAAAAAGAGGCCCCTAGAATCCTGGAAGAGCTGCTGCCTGAATGTATATGAAGATGCATTCAAATCTGAATAGCACAAGGGGTGGACTGTGAGAGACACTGTGATGTACTGCCAAGTTCTCTTCTCAAGGAAAGAATGTTGCCCAACTTCTAGGAATTCAATCAGGAGACAGCCTTCACCTGTCACACCTCGGCTGCAGAGAGCCACCTCGCCAGAACTCACACCCCATCCTGAGGTAACTGACATCCAATGACTAATTGATGCCAGCTGTAAAGGCTTGCCCATTCAGCAAAAGTTGAGATAATTCTGACAGGCCATGTGAGCTTTAGAATAGATCTTATCATGGGGGTGGCTGAGGTTGTCACTAGGCCTACATAATTAACCACGTTTCTCCCTTTGTTCAACATCGGCTTCCTTCTCTTCCAGACGTGTGATCCCAAGGGCACCCTCCAATAAACATCCTGCAAGTTCTGAAATCTGAGTCTGCTTTCTGAAGAGCCTCACCTGCTCTCAAAATGCTTTCATATCCACTGTCTTGTTTTCTCTTCAGAGTCACCTTATGAGCGAGACAAGACAGGTTCTATTTCACAGATAAAAAAAGAGGCCCCAAGAAGTTCAGTGGGTTTCCCAAGTCTAATAGCTGGCTCACCAGTGACAGACCCACTAGTGGCAACCCAGACAGGTACCTGTCTCTTTTTCTTATACCCCCACATGCATTTTCCTCAGGGAAAGGTGTCAGGGTGGGTTGCAATATCATCCTTTTGCTGTGACAATGACATGCCTGGATCCTAAGGCATATTCTGTCAAAGATGCTCTGTGAGATGTAGTCACAGCGCCATCAAGGCAATTTATAACCAGTAGAGAGGAATGTTTTAATGATGTTTTATGATATATTGGTCCTGTAAAGGCTTATTAGGAAGTAGACCATGCTAATAAAATGCAAAGGTTGACACTTACAATGAAAAACCTGGTGATTTAGAAGTAGCACCCAACTTCTAGATCATCTTTTAGACAATAGATAAATCAAAACAAGCTTGGGGTCATGTGCTGGGACTTGCACTGCTGACTCTGATCTTGGCGCTGGATGTATCTCGTCACTGAGGCTGATTGTCCTTAACCACATGACATGATGTGTTGAAACAGTGCAGTATCTGGAGTCATTTTTTCTCAGCATACCCCCAAAGGCTACATCCATCTCTCCTCACTCTCAGGCTCAGAGATGGGAAACTGTGGGGCCATGCAGAGAAGAAAACTCTAGGTGTGATCACAGGGTTGTACCTTGAAGCACCAGACTTCGAAGATGTGATGTGGAACTAAGGCAATGCCAGCTGGAATCATGACTCAGTGCACGTCACCAGGTTCCTATCAAATGGCTACTGTCACCTCAACTCAATCCAGGTCCGTCAGAGGTTGAAGCAAAGAGGGTTTGAAATTGTGGGCTCCTGTGGGGGGAGGAGTGGTCTCATCCCAGTTCAGTGAATATGTCCTTCAGCAGGAACAAAGGAGGACGCCTCATGTATACTCCATCATCTAGATAAAGCAAGCACCTCTGGACTAAATGGACATGTATTTCTTATGCAAAAAGGAAAACATACACAACAAGTAATGTGAAGGAAATAATGGACATTTATGTGTAGTTGGGACAGCGAAACAAGTCCTAGACCTAAAATTGAATAAAAGACACATTTATATCCAATAGAGACCACACCTGTATTCATATGGGAACAACTGGAATAGTGATATCCTCCTGGTGTAAAAAAATATATATATGTTATATATGTGTGTGTGTGTGTCAAAAGGTAGGAAATGCTAAGAAAAGACCAAGAAACAAAAATAGAAAAAGGAAAAAAAGGTGATAGCTACAATTGATGCTGTTATGGCCGTGAAGTATCCTGAACCTCCTGAGGATAAGAGTCAGATAAGCAGTGCAGTGTCCGGAGTCATTTTAAACAAGCCCTGAGCAGTGAGGACACACCCTCCTCTGGTTTCCATTGCCAATAGCCATTCATCCTTTCTTTTTCCTTTGTCTCCCTGCCTTTTTAAATAAAAAACTAACAACCAGGGCGGTGTTTGTTACTCAAAGGAGTAAGGCCCCGGCCCCATATGCCAGAGGTGGTGGGTTCAAACCCAGCCCCAGCCAAACAAACAAACAAACCCAAAAAACATCTTGAATCCGGTTTCTCAGCATATGGAGGTTTTATGTCTCTCTATAGATGGGGACCAGGCAGGACTTCTTCAGAAAAACTCTCCTGAGCATATGGCATTGGAAAGACATTAGACATGAAATTTTAAAAGATTTGTATAGAAGTCACTCATTTTGTCTGCCTCACAGATGTGAACTTTACTTTTGTTTGTTTAAAAACAGTTTGGCAAAGGGGCCAGAATTATTCCTTGTTAGAGTTGCTCAGGTTTGAGTCTGCTGCTCTCCCACAATATATCAGATTTTATAATGTATTAAATACAATAAACTCTGTTTAAAAAAAAAAAAGAAGATGATGATGACTATCTGAATCCTAAACTGAGTTCACCTCCTTGTGTGATCCTGGACACATCAGTCTCTCCTGCGGACTCCTTATCTCCAGAGTGGGAAAAAAAAACCCAAATGATGATCAAGTCTTTCCCTGCTCTGTGACTTTGTGTTGCCGATTCATAGCTTTTGTGGAGTTTCCCTCTTGCCTGAGCTGTTTCGTTGGATGAGATTAGGATCAGCAATGCATTGCAGAGTCAGAAGCAGGAAATATACTACCCAAGGTGACTGCTGGGAAAACGTAAGTTCCTTCCAGTTTTCTCACATTATGTGGATAACAGGAAAGGGACAAAGAGTGTCAAGGGTGATGGTACAGGAGGTGGTATGAGGGTGGGGCTCATCTCACAGCTCTGCCATTCACAGTGAGTGACTTGGGTGAGTTCAGTACAATCCATGGGACTTAGGGTACCCAGCTGTGTAATGGCGATAACAAGATCTACATCAGAGTGCTTTTATAAAGAACTTAGTAAAGTCGTTCATACAAAGAACCAAGTATATAACAGGTGCTCAGTGGCTATTACCTCTGTCCCTCTCTTTCCAGTTCTTCCAAAACCTTTAAGAGAGTTAAACAAAATGAAAACCTCTTTTCCCAAGCTCCCTGAAGAATATGGCAAATAGCAAAGGAATGCAGGTACGATGCATCCCTGTAAGGATGATTTTTGATATTTTCTTCGTAAAATTAATAAAACTAAACTGCTACGTTTTTAATAGAAGCATAGCTAAGCATTAAACAGATTGTCCCATAACCAGCTTCCTTATAGCTGCTTCCTGCTTCAAAGTGACATAGCCCCTGGGCACAAGGTCCTAGCATCTGTGGATAACATCTTTAATGTTTAGAAACCTCAAGTTTTCCATTTGAAATATTTTCCAGACCTGCATTCCAATGGGTCCACCGATGCAACCAGTCCAAGGACCCTCTCAGAACCAACTTAGCACGGCAATGTGGATTCTTCACTTCCCTGTCCCGAGAGTTCATCCCTTACTTCTTGACCAGTCAGCAGACCCCAGCCATTCAGACCTCTCCTCATCAAAATTCCCTTTAAATATCCAGTCCAGAATTCCATGGGGAAGCAGATTTGAGGTTCCCTCCCGCCTCCTTGTTTGGTTGCCATTAGATCGCTGAGCTTTTTCTCCACTGCAACTCCTGCTATTTCCGTGCACTGGCTCGTTACCATGCAAGGGCACAAACCTGGTGGTCCCATAATTATTTAAGTAAGTGTCAATGGTACCTGCTGTTTAAGGGAGAAATTATTATTGAAATCTAAGCCATAAAAGCCTCGAGTTAAATGAAGTAGTTGACTATTTGTTAGTGTGATTTTAAAGCATGAAGAAATACCATGAACCACCAACTCCCCTTCCCCTCCCTGCTAAAATAATTTCTTGAAGCCAAAACATCTATTTTCTGTATTTTTTAAATTTTGTCCAAAAGCTGAGATTTCCAACATTCTCATAAGGGGCAACTATTTCATTTATTTATTTTCATTTCTGCAATTGTAAGATGAACTACTAGAAGGTTGCTTACACAGAGAAATGGCCAGCTTTGACAAGATTAGGACAGCAAGCCTCGTCTAATAATGGTTTCTCTCACTCCTGATGGGAATTTAACAAACCGTAGAGATAGACATAACAGGAGACTGGAAGAGTGGTCTTGTTTGAGTGGGCATGAAGGTACCTGCTTTTCCTTCTTTCATCCTTTCCTACTGTGAGCAGTGCTTTTAACTTTACTTAGGCCAAAAGAGAGCATCAAAATTTAAAGAACGGAAGAGAACAATTTGCAAATAGAGTCAGAAACCTGCTTCTGGCTGCAACAGCATCTTTGCCTGGTGACACATAAATCTAAGAGCCTTATTTTAGAAGGAGCCACCACTGGAGACACCATGCCAATAGTGGGCTTAAAAAAAATGCCAGGAAAATTCTTTCAGATAAGATTCTAAGGTTTCCAGACAAATGCCAATGGCTGATCAGGGACTCAAGTTTGGTGCTTAATTCCCTGCTAAAATACAGATGCTCTCAAAGAGGGTTGACACCAGAAAAGGTTCTTAGGAATGTCATGCCCAGACATGAAGGCAGGATTTGAGAGCAGGTTTTGAATGGAGGGAGAAGAAGGCTAATGCCTTGAGGAGAGCTTTTGGGGGTGGAGGCAGGGGGAAGAAGGATTGAGAAAAATTCTGTCCATGTCAGCCTTTTGTTTAGGGCAGTAAAGCCCAGAAGCATTAGGACTATTTCTGCCATGATTTGAATGTGTCCCTTAAAGTTCATGTGTTGGAAACTTAATGTTCAACACAACAGTGTCCAGAAGTGGGATCATTAAGAGGTGATGTGGTCATGAGGGCTCTTTCCTTATGAATGAGTTAATGCCATTATTGTAGGAGTTGGTTTGTTGTCATGGGAATGGTTTCCTGATAGAAAGGTTAAGTTCAACCCCATTTTCTCTTGCATACATGTGTTTTCTTTTCTTTCTGCCTTCTGCAATAGATGGGGCAGCAAGAAGACTCTCACCAGATTCAGGGCCCTCAACCTTGGACTCCGTAGCCTCTGAAACTTTAAGAAATAAATTTCTGCTATGTATAAATTATTTAGACTATGGATGTATCCTGTTATAGCAACACAAAATGCTCAAATGCACTTACTGAGAATAGGGGCTGCTGCTATAACAAATAGCTTCAAAAATGGAGAAGTGACTTTGGAGCTGAGTAATGGGTAGAGGCTGAATGAATCTGAAGGAGAAGACTAATAAAACCATAAGTCTCCATTAATGGAGTGTTAAGGGCAATTTTGCTGAGGCCTCAGAAGAAGACAAGAAATGCAGACAAAGTCTGGAACTTCTGAGAGATTACTTAAGTGGTCATGATTAAAACATTAGTAGAAATATTAACAGTAAAGACTCTTTTGCTGAGATCTCAGATAGAACTGAGGAATAAGGTACTGGAAAATGGAATAAAGGACATCTGTTTTACAAAGTAACAAAGAACTTGACTGATTTGTGAATAAACCTGTGGGCATCATGGAAGCCAAACTTTAAGTGTGATGAGCTAGAGTAAATGGCAGAAGAAATTTTTGAGCAAAATATTAAAGGAGACGCCTGGGTACTTTTAACTGCATACTGTAAGTTGCTAGAGGATTAGAAATGACTTCAAAGTAAATTTATAATGAAAAGATAAACAGAACACAAAATTTTGGAAAATTCACGAACAGGTCATGTAAAGAGTGAAAGGCATTTTTAGGTGAGTAAACTAATGGTTTGGCCAAGAACCAGGTTGTTAAAGAGATTAGTATGGCCAGTACTATTTATCAGGAAAATGGGAGCATAACTCCAAAGGCATTTCAGAGATCTTCAATGTAAGCTAGGACCTTGAAGTTGAGGTTTCCAGAGAGGTGTTTACAGAAATTCAGCATTTGCTGCCCTGCCCTGGCTTGGTACTCTATTCCCCACATTTTGGAGGAACACCCCTCAGCCACCTCAGCCATGGCTCAAGTAGGCCCAGGTGGGGCTCCACTCACTACTGCAGAAGGCTCAATCCTTGGTGGCAACCACATAATGCTAATACTGTGGCACACAGAATGTAAAACCTGTGGAGACATGGTTTTCCCCATTCATGTTTCAAAGAACAACATCATGGGCAGCCCAGTGTTCTAGGCAAAGATGGGCCACAGGGCATCTGAGAGCCCCCACGAAGGTAATTCCCAGTGGAACTGTAGGAGTGTGGCCAGTGAAGTGAGTCCCCACCAGCACAATGCCTAGTGGAGCCATAGGAATAGGGCAGCCCTCAAGACCTTAGAACTTTAGGGTCACCAGCATCTAACCCCAGCCTGGAAAAGCTGCAAACACAAGACTCACTCCAGTTTGTGTGAGCTGCTGAATAGAAGCAGTGCTGTCTGGAGCTCTTGGAGCCCAGATGCAGAACATGAAGCCAAATAAAATTAGTCTCTATTTTAAGACTTAATGCTGCTTTCCCTGATGGATTTTAGACTTCCTTGGGACCAGCTACCCTTTCTCCGTGCCTATTTATTCTTTTTGAATGGGTACATCTAACCTATACCTCCCCTGCCATTCTATTTTGGAAGTATACAGGTGTATAACTTGTTTGGACTTCACAAATTCATAATTAGAATGGAATTTTCCCCAAGATAAATCATATCTTGAGTCTCACCTATATCAAATTTAGATGAGATTCCAAATTTTGTCCTTTTGAGTTGGTGCTGGAATGACTTAAGACTTGGGGGCTATTGAGGTAAAATGGATATATTTTGCCTATGTGAAAAGGATATGAATTTTGGGAATGGGGAAGAATATTATTGTTTAAATGTATCCCCTAAAGTTTATGTGTTGGAAACTTAATCCCCAATGTAACAGATGTTGAGAAGTGGGATATTTAAAAGAGGTTTAGGCCATATAGGTTCTGCCCTCATTAATAGGCTAATGTCATCATCATGTGAGTGGTCTACTAATCACAAAAATGGGTTCTTGATAAAAGGACAAGTCCATCACTCTTCCTTCCTTGCTCATGTACATGGGAGCTCTTGCCCACTGCCTTCTGCCATGACATAATGAAGAAAGAAGTCCCCCCACCAGATAGAGTCCCTTGATTTTGGACTTCCCAGCCTCCAGAACTGTAAGAAATAAATCTCTTTTTCTTATAAGTTATCCAGTATGTGGTATCTGCAATGGCAACACAAAACGTACTGAGACAATTTCCTTAGTTGTTGTTTCCATGGAAGCCATTTACTATAATGGCTGCCATCTGGCATCCATATGGGACACTGAGAAAGGGAAGGGCTTCCAAGTCCAGCAAGGTTAAGTAATATTCAATGATAATGTAGGTAGTGTATTAAAGAGGCAGTGTTAAGAACCAGGTTTGTTTCCTCATCTGTAAAAATAACATCTCTTTCGCTGAGCTTTCATGAGGATTAAAATTGCACTGGTGCTGAATGTGGCATGGGCTTACATATACTACAATGTAATGGAATCCCTGGAAGTGTCAACTTATTTGCCCAGAAGGTTTCTCTCAGTGTTTGGCACATAGTATGTGCTCAGTACATGTTAGTTTTTATTTCCTTTTAGGAAGCTTTTAGTTCCTCTAGTTCAGCCAGAATCTGGAAAAACAATTTGTCTTCTCAACATGATAAAATACAAATGTGTCAAAACTTATCTTTTTCTGAAGAAATTTTTTATGAATTCAGTCCTGCTCATCCCCTACTGGTCAAACCATGTGAAGTCCATTTTATTTACGGCTGTCTGCACCCTGACAATGTGTTTGACATTCCTTAATTAATTAGTTCCCTTCTAACTCCTGCATGTTGGACCTGCTGGCCAACTTTGGCACGTCTTCCAAGCTGGTGACCCTTGGGTGCTACATGTCTGTTTTGTGACTGGTGTAACCTGTCAGCACTTCCCTTTCAGAAGCTTTTTTCCTTCACCTTTTGTGTCTGTTTTCTTCTTCCATGACAGGATCTGGCAGAACCTCATTCTTTTTCAATGGGATTCCAAAGAGCACACTAACTATCCAATTACTTTTCTGATTACCACAAGAGTAAAAGATGTTTAATCCCACATTGAAAGCCCCACTATATAATGACTATTGACATTAGAACAGCAAACATTGGCAAAGCTATTAAGAGAC
The DNA here is from genome assembly GCA_963574575.1 of Galagoides demidoff. NCBI lineage: Eukaryota > Metazoa > Chordata > Mammalia > Primates > Galagidae > Galagoides > Galagoides demidoff. Next base: position 27,629 of record CAUYQV010114059.1, on the reverse strand, counting down.
TAGCAGATTGTGGGTTATATTTTATCTTTGCCTAAAGGGGGTCTTTAAAAGATATTAAGAGAGGGTATATTTATGAGAATGTATCAGAAGAGTTCAGGTTTAAGGAAAAAAAAAAGATATTTATTACCAGCCATTCTGCCATGGATATAGCAACCTTTTCTAAATTCTTCTCATACCCCAGCTGCCATGTTGGGGCAACATGAACATAGACTATAGATAAAGAAAGAGGAAAATCAGGAATTACCTTACTGATGAACTCCTTGTCCCTAAAGACTAGCTGAAAATTAACTTTCTATGTTATATTTTACTACTTGCAGGTAACAAGTGATTCTACAAATCCCATAGCTCTTTGTATATTTAATTTTGTTTTTAAATGCAAAATTCTCTTAAGTTTTTTAACATGCCAGTGTTTCCTACTGTACTATAAATTCTCTGAACTATGCATGTCTTATTGTTATCTGGCACTTGGTAGAGTCTCTGACATATGGCAGGTACATAATAAATACTGAATGAATGAATCAATGGGCAAATGCTTACTTGAATTCTGGGTACATATTCTGTTCCATTTATGATCTGCTACACCCACAAATACATATCATACTTTAATCAGCCATCACTAGGACCATTTTGCTGAAACTCAGCACCTTCAGGAGCCTGAAGGGAAAAGTGGTAAAGATTCCTCAGGGCTGTGATGTGGTGGATCTTCTGCAGCATGTTCCTTGACTTGGACATTCAACCAAATAGAACTAGATCCTCCAGCAGGTGGCAAAATAATTTGATACCTAGAAGGAACTGTCATTTACTCCAGACTTTTTACTGCATAGATACAAAAAATGAATTCCAAGAAAATAAAGTATCAAGGTCAATTTTATATAGCTATGTGATGGAAGATCTGAGACTAGAACTCATATATCTCAATCACAATAGTGCCTTTGTTGTTGTTGCTGTTCTTGTCTTAGTCTATTCAAGTTGCTATAACAACATACCATAGAGTAGGTGGCTTCTTAACATAAACAGCAGAAATTTATTTCTTACAGTTCTTGAGACTGGGAAGTCCAAGATAAACACACTGGCAAATTTAGTGTCTGGTGAGAACCTGCTTCCTGGTTCATAGATGGCACCTTCTAGTTCTGTCCTCACATGGTGAAATGGGGAAAGTAGTTTTCTGGGGTCTTTTTTATAAGGAAACTAAGTCGATTGATGAAGGCTCTTCTTTCATGTCCTAATGGTCTTCAAAGATACCACCTCTAAATACCTTCACATTGGTAACTAGATCTCAATATGTAAATTTGGAAGAGACACAATCATTCAGACCAAAGAAACTGTGGTAAAATACACAAAATGTAAAATTACAATTTTAACCATTTTAAGTGTAGCATTCAGTGGCATTAAGTACATTTACATTGTTATACAACCATCACCACTATTCTTCTCTAGAACTTTTTTATTATCCCAAATTGATGCCCTATATCCATTCCTCTTTCTCCCTCACTCCTGATAACCACTATTTTATTTTCTACCTTGTGAATTTTTACTATTCTAGTATCTCATGTAAGTAGAATCATGCAATATTTGTTCTTTTGTATCTGGCTTATTTCACTTATCATAATGTCTTCAGGATTCATCCACATTGTAGCATGTATCAGAAATTCATTCTTTTTTGATGCTAAATGATATTTTATCACATGTATATATCACATTTTATTTATCCATTCATCTTCTAATGGACATTTGGGCTATTTCCACATTTTGGCTAATGTAAATAATGTGATGAATATTAGTGCAAAGTATTTGAGTCATTGCTGTCAATTCTTTTGGACTTAGAAGTGAATGAATGCAGACACAGACTTGTTAGAGGAGAGTGCTTTCTTAACTGCACCATGCTATCTCCTGTCCCAGAAAGGCTAGAGACCATAGTGATTTCAATATGTGGTTTTTCCATGTTTATCTTAAACATTTAATGAAAAATTTCTGGATCTGGGGCTGGGTTCTGTTTCAGTGAAATTATTCAAGTATATCCTGAGAATCTGCTCTGTATCAGGCTCTGGGCCAGTTCCTGGGATAGTAAAACCCAGTAGCATACTAGTGGGAGAGAATTCAGGTAAGCAAACATAAGACATGAAATATGGGCAAAGACAAAATCAACTGAATGGAAGTGAGGAGAGGTTGATGATTTGGAGTTATGGTGGGAGATTTAAGAAAGCTGGTCAATTAAGTCTTCATAGTGACAGAGATAACATGTACATAAGATTTTTGAAGAATAAATAAGAATTCATCAATAAAATATGTTAAGAAACTTCAAACTCAAGTAAGAGAAAGTGAAAATCTGTGCATGCATAGTTTAACATGGCTAAAGTATAATATGTGAAAAAATAAAAAATAAATAGCAGAAAAAGAGTCTCAAGAGTTAGACCAAGCCATGAAGGCCCTTGGATATTATGTTAAGGAGTTTAAATTTCGTATGTTACTTTTTAGGCAAGAGGAACTACTGAATGCTTTTAAGAAAGAACATGGCATGATGAGATTGATGCTTTTTTTTTTTCAGTTTTTGGCCAGGACTGGGTTTGAACCCACCACCTCCGGCATATGGGGCTGGTGCCCTACTCCTTTGAGCCATAGGCACTGCCTGAGATTGATACTTTAGATAGATCACTCTCATGGACTTGTGGACTTCTGAGAATGGAAGAAGGGCCAGTAAGGTGTCAGGACTGTTACTCTTTATAAGAATCCAAGCACCAGAGAATGAAGGTCTAGCAGGTTCAGAGATGACAGAACACTTTGAGATCTTCAGATTTGGTGAATTAACTGATTATGAAAGAGGAAGCAGAAATTGGGAGGGAATTTAAGGATGACTCTAAGTTTATTGGCTTGGTAAATGTGCTAATGAGTAGAGCTACTCACTGAGATAAGAAAATCAAGAGGAAGATAAGGCTTATGAATGAGAATAATGAGTTCATTTGGGGGCATGTTGACTATGGGATGCCTTTCAAAATGGAAGAAGGTTAGTAAGAAGTTGGAAGGTAAAAGTACAAATATTGAGCTCAAATCAGTTCATTTGTAAGAAACAAATTAGCCTAGCTACTTAACTCAGCAAGGGAATTAATAAAGGGAATTAAGTGTTTATAAAATCATTGGAAAGGCTGGGGGAACAGGATCTAAGTTGGATTTTTAGGAATAATGCCCAGAAAATGGCTATCGAAATTATGTGCCAGGAAAGCTACATTTGCCATAATAATTAGGAGGCTCTATTAAGTAACTAGGAAGCAACCAATGTGGCTGCTGCAACTATCTTTTACCATATAAGAAGTTAGTGACTGAATACTAAAAAACTGCTGCAGAGAAATTCAGTGCTTCCATGATTGTGCTTTCCAGCAGTGATAATCAAAAGTGGCCTCACTTTTCCTTTCAAAACCTACATATTTTCTTGATTATAATGGTGGTTGCACAGCTGTGTGAATGTACTAAAAGTCATTGAATTATACACCATATGAAATCTATGGTATGTGAGTCATATTTCAATACAGATTTTTAAATCTTACATATATTCTAATTGGAAAAACTTATTCTGTACCCTGAAACCTAGCTGCAAGGGAGTCTGGACAATGTCATCTTTCCAGCTTCTACTATATGGGAAGATACAACAGAAAGATATTAAGGTAAATGTGAAGCAAACCAATCTTTGATTTCTAAGGGTAGTAGATGAGTTTTTCCAATGAGAGCTAACCATAAAGGGGGGAAAGGGAAAGGGCAAACAAAGATCTAGAATGCCAGTACTTCAACAACAGAAAAAAAAATTAAGGAAAAAGTGATCAAATGGTAAATGAAGAACCAAAAAAATACACTGTCTTGTAAACCAAAAGTAGAGATTAAAAAGAGAGGAAAAGCATAGAAAAAAATGAACTAGAACCAGTTCTTAAGCAGGTGGACTGGGAAAGTAACTTAACCTCTTTCAGTCTCTGTTTCTTCATATTTAAATGAAGGTGATAACAGTGCTTTAAATGAAGGTTATCATTATTCTACCCATGTAACTGTTCTGGAAGATCAACTGGACAATGCAGTGAATTGAAAATTACATATCATTCAATCATTTTTAGTTGTGGCTATTTTTAAAAGAGATGTATAGCCTTTACTACCAATACATCCCTTAAGGTTAAGACATTTTACTAATATCAAACTGAACAAAAAGTCCTCCCACACGAATTTAACCACTTTATCTCAAAGACATAAAGAATGACTGCTCACAGGTTTGTCCGTGAAGACTGTCATAAAGCATTCTTCCTAGCCAACATCTTACTGCAAAGATCTGAGAATTGATTGACAAATATAAACTGCTTCCCACAACAGTTCTCCACAGCCATGATTAGGTGAAAGACACAGGTTCACAAAGCTAGCAGACACATGGAGCCTGGCTCCCACTCTCACACTCAACCCCTCAGGTCCCATCATACCCCTTCCTGCTATCTCATTTACCAACTCTCAAACATCGACAGCCTGTGTGCTTAGGAGTGGGATTCCAATCATCCCACTTCTTAAGGCACTCAGTTGCATTTGTAACACACCAGCTGTTTCTGAGAACACATTCTTAATATAGGAACAGCAAGAAATTCTGCTATAGCTGTCCCAAGCCATACCAAAGTGCTATCATGGCAGTAACATCTTGAGAAAGAATAAAAATCAAAGATGAATCTGTAGGGAACTTGCCTACTATCTCCCTCACAGTGTCCCTTTCTCCCTGGGTTTTCTCTCATCACAGAATGCAGGCTTATGAAAACAGTGTCAGGTAAAGTGGGATTTGGCCACAGTATAACATGGTATAGAAAAATCACATAAATCTCAAGCAATATGTCCACGGAGAAGAAAAATCAACAGGGGAGTTCATAACTGATTACACAGTTTGTGTGTCAGAAGTCCTATATACAATGGCCATAATGCATTTGCTATTTCAAAGACCCATGTTATAAAAAGCAAAAAATAATAGATTTTTTAGAAAAATCTAGGAATATGGATTTTTTGAGTATAGATAATCAGAAAGCACCATTCATCATTAGTATGACTTGACATTTGTTTATCTTTCATCATGGGAAATATGATATTTAAAAACCTGGACCTTGGAGCCAGACTGTCTTGGATTATTGGATTCCTGGATTTGCCACTTTCTAACTATGTAAATTTAAGCATGTTACATGCCCTCTCAGACCTCAATTTCTTTATCTTTAAAGGAAATAATTCATGTAAAGTGCTTAGCACCATGTTTGGCTCACATTAAGCCTGCTATAAATGTAAGCTCTTATTATTCATACCTGCCTTAAGAGTACTGTAATATTTTTAAACCACTGTGTTTATTTATTTATGGCATATGAGTGAAGAGGAGATTCTCTTCTTAAGATTAATAATGTTCTAAATTGAATTGAATGGCAGCAAAGTATGTTTAATTTAATCCTACTTTCTCCTGTTGAACACTAACTTTCTGCTGTTTGCAAATTTGCACATCCTTCTGGGGGGTCTTTATCCAAACTGATGACCCTGCCCATCTTTGTGGGCAAGGTGAAGGTCTTCAACCAAAACAAAACAAATAGGAATGAAATTCTTGAACTGTTTTCAACCAAAACAAAAATTTCTGATTTTATTGTGTTTTTAGCAACTTTGACTTCTATCATCTTTGTATGAGCTAGAAGCTAAACCAGTAAGGTAGACCATTAAAGTTTCTTTACTGAATTTGGTTGGAGTAAGATATTGATTAAGTAGATTACTCTAATAATGAGGTACTGTTTATTTTCAGTTAAACTGAGACTTATCTTTTAAAAGTTGCTCTTCTGTTTGAATATATGAGATCTCAAAAATTTGAATAAATTTAAGACTCAGGTCATTTGCTACATTCTCCTCAGGGCATTCACATCTGGCTGAGCAGGATCTGAGAACTGACCTATCTCCTGGGCCCACCTCAGAAGGAAAAAATGGCCTAGCCTTCCACCAAGAGAGAAGGTCCCCTCAGATTACAAAGATCCTAGAGGGACTACAGATACAATTTCCACTTAGTCATAGATATTAAGAGCATTTCATAGAAAGAATACCTTGAAATTACAATTAATATAGACCTTCAGATCAATTCCACAATGTACTCCCAGCCCATTGGAAGAGGGGTACTGCTCCCTCTCTTATTTCTGGCACTTTCTATCACTTTGATTTATTATTTATCAAACTGCTTTACTGTATTCACAATACTTACCAGTTTTAAAAATTATCTATTAATTTTGTTTACTTTTCAAATTATTGGCTTTCCCTATTAGAATGCAAGCACCATAAAAGCAGGGTGCTACTTTATCATACTCTCTATTGCCTCTGTCCCTATCATTTAGGACACTGACTGGCACAATCCAGGCAGGAAATACACATTTTTTTAATGAATGAATATTCATTCATTTACCTGGATAAACTGGAATGGTTTACTTTTTATGACCTAAAACAGCTTAAAAGTGGAATAAATTTAAAATTTTCATATTTAAAGAAATGCAGCAGTAGAAACAATACCCTAGAAGGTCAGGGTATGCAAATGAGCTACTGAAAATAAAAATAGTTTGTGTACTTTCTATGGTCCAGAATATACAGCCCCTGAAAAAGAGATGTGCTAATTAGGAGAAATAGCAAGGATTGCTAAGACTCCAAAACTCTCAGTGGTTTGACATGGTTAAGAGTTTTTTTCTCACCCATATCAGAGGCTAACATGAGATGGATGTGTGCATTAGTGTAGGCTAGGGGAGAAGGGCATGGTGAGTTCTCTGCTCCACACTGTCATTCAGTTTAGTCATGTGATTCCACATCCATTACAGCCAGATGCTCGGCCCAGCTGGTGGGAAAGGAAAGCACACATCATGCAGGACTTGACACCAGACCTGGAGATTGACAATATAATGTGGTGGCTCTACTTAACTGCAAGGGAAGCTGGGAAAAGTGCTTCCAGAAGGCAAAGGAAAGAGGGTTTGCTGAGCCAACTGGGGTGCTGGACTTTTTCTGATGTTCACTATGACATTTACTCTTTGGCCCTCCTTAAGGTTAAAATTTCTTTGAAGATTCTGAAGCTTTTAGCTGATCTTTCAAGGACCTTTACTTCTTAAAGAGTAATTAATTTACCCTGACTGAAAGGTTAACAGTTAAAGGGTCATTGATGTTTTTTAGTAACCTAGATCATGTCTAACCATAAGTTTAGTACCAATTAAAACAATATTTACTGAACTTGTAACTATGGACACCCTGAAATGATGGTGCCAGGAAGGGGCAAGGTGAATACTAAAGTCAGGGAATATCATGTTCTTTCAGGCTCTGAGATTATCATTGGGTTTTGGAGGGCACAGTCTCCTGAACGGTAAACAATTTTCGTTATTAATAAGCCACCTTCAACTCTATAGATAAGCATGGGTTTCTGTGCAGTGATTCAGACGTGTCCTTACTCACCTCGTGAGTATACTGACTGACCTGAAGAGCTCACAGTGAGAGCCAGGAGCCCGTCCGGCACTGTAGACAGCAGAGCACAACAAGAACAGGAGGGTGAAGAAGCAAATTAGTGTCTCAGGATATAGCTATCCTTAGGGAAGAGAGAGCAACACAGTCATGTCAGGAATAGTGAATTGAACTCAGACTTGATCTTTGAGAACAGGGACCGTGCACCGGAAGGAAGGATGGGGAAGCCTTTGGATCTCCACGTTCCAGAGTCTGTACTGGAGGCAAGCTCTCCACAATAAACCTCACTCAACATTTCAATTCAAGTGCCCGACAGTTCCTTCTGTTTCAGAAAGTGATTTTGTTGCGATTTTGCCTCCTAAGTGGGTAAGAAGCTGAGTGGGAGCAGCCAGCACCTCGAGGAAGCTGAGTTCCTACTGGAGGATGACCAAGATTGGCACCTTGCAGGGCAGAGCTCATCACCTCCTCTCACTTGGCTTGGGGCCCTGCAGGCACCATTTGATGACCCCCCTTAGGGCTCAGCTTAATGCTGATTCTACCCTGCCTGGGCAAAGATGCACCAATTTTTACGTGGAATGGATGAACAAGAAAGGCAAGCCTTGGTAGGGAGTTTCTGTGTTTGCTAACAGTAACCTGTTACCTCATCCCAGCCAGAGGGTCTTGTGTTTTCTAATCTCCTTGAAACACAGTCTAGTTTCTGTGCCTCAGATTTGATCTCCCTGTCATGTCTACTGTCCAGGGTGTGGCAGCTGAACTTCTGTTATACAGAGCCTCGTGGAACTATACACTGAAATGACCACGTCCTCCCAACACCCCCCAGATCTTCACGAAGTGTTATGTGTCTGGGAGCAGGTAGGCAGTGAGAGGCTGAGGCTTGTCCAGCCAGCCTGCATTTTTTTAGTACTGCAGTGCAGAGAGAGCGTGCAGTTACTGGGGTAGCCAACCTCCACAGCCCCTGACATTCTTTGCTCCTCTAGGAGACAGTAATACATTACAGGTGTTATAACTTTTCCTCAGAATCGGACTGCCTGGGGAACTGTAAATCTAAATCATGGCTGCCCTCAGGAAACCTGTGGGCCTGTAAACACAGTGAAATGAGTGAGATGAAAGCATCCGAGGGAGAAAATGAATTTCAGGCATCCCACTGAAGTCTATTTCATTTTTACAGTCTGGTCACCCCCCCTGCGGTAGGGGCAGCGCCTGGGAGGAACAGGCTGCCTCCTGACTGACAGCTGACAAGGGAGGCTCCTCCTGGAAGTCTTGGCTCTGGGGCCTAATCAAGAGGCAAGAATCGCAGCCGATTCTGAGCTCCCTGGCTCCGCTCCCAGTGCCACCTTACATGCCGCCAAGGCCGTGGCAGGTTTTCTTTTGGGGAGGTTGGGCTTGCCTGAACAGGCATTTGTAATCAAGGCCATTCTTGAAACCAGAAGCGGAGCAGAGTGTTTGAAGAGAAAATGTGAAAGAGAGAAGAGAAGATGGAAAGGTAAGGGGGGGAAGTGAGGGAAAGAGAAAGGAACAGGGGCGCCTCCCCAGAGAGGGTCCACACGCTGGTGTTTCGCGTGCAGAGTGCCAGGCCCCCGCAAAAGGTGGCAGCTGGCTGGGACAAGACCTCTCAGAGTAGTGAGCGCATCACCTTGGATTTGAGCAAGCATAAAGCAAGACCTAGGAAGTCATTAAATAATAATATTTTTAGTGCAACAACCTGAATGTCACAACAGGTGAACCAAATTCTTCCCCTCTAAATGGGGAAGAGAACTCAAAAACTGTCACCTAGGAAAATGACACTCCCAGGGGAGGAAAACATTTGGAGCCCACTTCCCTCTGATTTTCATTACTGCTAATTTTTAACATAAATCCAACCATATTGCCTCTGCACCATGGACTATTGACTAAATGGTTAACCGAAGTCAATAAAAAAGAGATTAGCTACGTGTCCCCCCCCACACACAGGATGGATGGGTGAAATGCCAAATGCTTTTAATAATGAACCTGAAGTCTCTTTTCCTGTTTCCGTGAAATTCTACAAAGGCATCTGAAAGTGATTTTCAAATTCTTAGTAAACTTCCCCAACTCACATTTTCGTGCTTTGGCAATGAGTGCAAAACTGTGAAGGCCTGTTTTTAGAAAATCACCTAGACTAGTTTGTAGTGTAAATAATATTTTAAAGCGTTGGAAATCACGCCTTGATATTTCAACTTCCAGATTGTTGCTGTAGAGACAGTAGAGTGTGATGGATACGAGCCTGGATTCTGGAGCCAGACTGCCTTGGATCAAATCTCTGCTTTTCCACTTTTGAGATGTGTGTTCTTTGGCAAGTATCTTAACATATCTGTGCTTCAGTTTTTTCCTCTGTCAAATGGGTATAATAAGAGTATCGTCCTCGATGAGTTAAAACATACAATGTATGGCTGGAGGAAAAAACCTGCTATATAATAAGCAATAAATACTGCCATTCATATTGGAAGTGAAATTTCTACACATTTTTATTTTGCTTTTGAATAATACTAACGCTGTCTAATTATGATAGATGGCTTTTTATCTAAGCGAATGTTTTCTGCTCAACAATGCTGCTAGGAAATAGGTACAGACAGGCTTCAGTTTTGCCTTGTCAGCCAGTGACATTTCTTCATTGCTGGGAGAAAGTTCACTCATTCCTGAATGAAAGAGGGATGTCTATGGATCCTCCACGCTGAAGCTTCCTCGGACTGCTGCAGGTGACTTTAGTGGCTCTCTCCTTCATCCCCCAACATCTCCTGGTACACGTCCAGAACAGAGCTCATCTCATGTCAGAATGTGAACTGATTCCCTAGCCCTCAATAGGGCAGAAATCTCATCTGGTATGCCTTTAAATTCCCAAGACCCTCCTTGGACAGGAGGAAAGGGAAGACAGCTACTGGAGGAAGCACATTATCTCATACAGAAAGATAAACTAACAGATCAACAGACTTGTTAAAAGATTCCAAAGACTTGAAGCTAAGACTTGAAGTCAAGTCAGGGATTTTTTTTTTTTTCAGTCTTTGTAAAGATTCCAAAGACTTGAGCTAAGACTTGAAGTCAAGTCAGGGATTTTTTTTTTCTTACCCTTCAAAAGATGAATAACGTGCTTATGTCATAACTGATTAAAATCTATCCATTTTAAACCATACCTACTTTTCACATTTGTTCCAACCACAAGGCAATTATTCCCATTACACAAATGACACTGCTGAGGATTGCACATAAAGTAAATGCTCTGGTCACAGGGGAACACAGCAGGCTGGGAGTGTGCATGTGTGTCCAGATCTTACATCTCTTTCATCAAACCTCTGAGCTATTCATTTCACTGAATATGAATCAGAAGTGAGATTAGAATACATGCAAACTTTGATTTCCAGTCTGGGGAAGACAAAACTCATTTTTGTCTCCTGGGACAATGTAATCATTCAGGTTTCTTTTAAATTCAACTTATTGTTTTAGTTTTTTCTAACGGCTATGAACATGCAGTTTCTAAAGCAAAATAGCATTTGAAGAGAAGAGAAAGCATAGATGCTAATGATGAGAGCTAAGGAACACGTAGGATGTGCCACACTCTGTTCTAGTATTCCCCAAGGATTAATTCATTTCATTCTCAGGCTTTTTTTCAGATGTGTGTTTTAACTTCATATTGTAGTGATTATAATTTGTGTCTATTTCCACAATCCTATTGTAGGTTACATGTTTTTGAATACTTCAACAGAGCAATACAAGTATTCTTTAATGATCATCTCATCTCACAAACTGATCACTTGCAGTCATACTTAAGTGCAAGTGACCAGTTTGCGAGATGAGATGAAAATTAAAGGAAATAGGTCAAATGTACAAAATTCTGTCTTCCAACAAGTTACTTGATCTGAAAGTTATTTTCCACTTACTTTACAAGTCAAACTAGGTGAAGTCAACTGGGAAGGTGAAATAAATGCCTCAAATTATCCAGAGATCCCTCCCCTTTTTCTGCAGAAATTACTATTAATTCCAGGTATATGTTCAAGTGAATGGGTAAATGTCCCGGGACAGGGGTTGGGAACACCTCCTGTTTGTGTAGTGTTTTCCTTGTTCTACTTTTCCCCTTTGTTCATGTATTGTCCTTTCTTCGGATTTCTCTTTTTCTCTCCTTGGTGCTATAAAACAAAATCTCTCCAGTATTTCAAATGTAAAAATGGTGGGGAAAGCTATCTGTAAAGTTATTCCTTCATATTCTTCTCACATTAGGAGAGAGACAGACCGACAGACAGACTCACTTCAGTGTTTGCAATTTTAAATCAGATCTGTTTCCAGAATCAGCAAAAGTTTCAATCCAACAAGTGTTTCTGCTCCTTCCAAACCCATTTGTCCACCCTCTATGAGAAGCAACTGCCCATCAGACTGTAATTTTTCAGAGCATGAGGAGAGGGAGGCTTGTAAATACAGAAAGCAAAGTTTCCACTGAGTTTTCACAGAATGACCTGTTAGTTCACAACTGAGATTTACATTCTCTGGAATATTTGGGAAGGGAGGTACCAGGAGATGAGAGAAGTTTTAGAAAACTACGAGGAAGGAAATACAACTGGGAGTTACCATGATGGTCTTTTCTTATTTTAAATCATTCTTATGTGAAGAGATTTGCTCTTAAAAAAATGGCAGATTTTCATGAATCACTTAAAACCTTCCAAACCTTCCCCACTGGACTCTTTAATATAGTTTCCCTGTTGGTGCCATCCACAGGGCCATCCAGGGCACACTGCAGTGTAAAGATTCTCCACACATAAAGATGGGTGGAAGTAAAAAGAAGAGACAGTGTTTTTGCCTATGATTTCAAGGAAGGCAGAGGAAACATAAAGAAACACGTCAAAATCGGTAATAACTCAAGTCAAATAATAAATGCTATTCCAGGTTTGACTCATCCCCAAATACAGAATCTACGGTACTCAAGTCAGCCACACAATTTTTTTCCCCTGGAAATTTCTAATCAGAATAACTCCTTATGTCTAAACCCCTCAAGGTGTGTTTGAGATTGCGATGAAAAGCATACAGGAAAATGTTATGGTGTGTCAGGTCAAAAGCAATACTTTTTTTACTTTCTCATTGGAAAAAAAAGATGTACCTTTAGCAGTATTAAAGTCTAAATGGAAGAGTGTCTTTTTAAAACATTTCTCTACCATTAGAGGATTCCAGACTCTAACGGCTTTGAAGTAATTCTTATATCCTTTAGAATAAATGACATCCTTAACAAATGTCTGACTTGGTATTTACGCATATTCATACTCCCCAGCCATTGTTTGTCCATGTTCACATATGTCCTTAGGAAGAATGCTTTAAAAGAAGAAAAACTGCAAAGCTGAAAAATGTAAAAATGACATGAAGAGGCCCCTATTCCATGCACACCTATGGAAGTTAACGGAATTTATCTTTGTACAGGTGGCTTTTTCATGGCTTGAGTTGACAAACTCCCTGAAATTTGACCCAAGACTAATTCTTATCCTGTCAATTTCTGCCTTGGTCTCGTAAATGTTAAAGGTTGTCCTTATAAACAGTGTGTTGCAAAGTTGTCGTGTGTCATAACCAGTAGGATACAGGTTTTCCTCCGATAGGCAGTCCTGGTTGCTGGGACCCACGGGGGCTGTCTCATGGATACTTGTCAGGGTTTTCAGAATTTAGTATTTTTTTCCATGCTCTGATTCATCAGTCTTGACTGGTAGATTTAAAGTCCAGGCCTGAAGGCCAGGCAGCTCCAACCTCCATACCTTCCAAAAACATAATACAAGCTAATTAAGTTCTGCTCAAGCCATGGCACCAAGTGCTTTAGCTGCCATATTCTCTTTAATCTTGTTAATGGAAAAATATCGCAAACTCTGCAAAATACAGTAGAACCTCCATAGCTGACCACCTTCGTACCTTGACTACCTCCTAAGTTCACCTAATTTTCATAGGCTGGACATGCACCACATGTATGTATCAATAACGTAGGCCCAGTTCCTTTTGTTGATCACCTCCGTATGTTGACCTCTCTATACAGTTCCTTGAGTGGTGAACTTAAAGAGGTGCTACTGTAATTCAAATAAGTTTATTCTGAGTGTAATATGTGTGATCCTGGCCCAGGGAGCCCTGCCTACCTGAGAAGTCATGAGCAAGTGGTCCCCAGGCAGTTAGATGACAGTCTGATTTTATACATCTTAGAAAGACAGGGATTGTGGATAAAATCATAAATAAATATAAGGATAGTATATGTTGATGTGGCCTGAGTAGGCAAGGAATTTCAACTGGGGCGGGGGGGGGGGGTTGAGTTTAGAGTTTATAGGTAGATGCAAAAATTCTTTAATTTGTAATTGCTTAAGGAAATAAATCTTTGTCTAAAGGCTTGGAATGTCTTAACAAAGTAACAAAGTCTGTTAATCAGAGACAAGCCACAAGATAACTACTCAAGTGATCTACTAAGCACACTGATGGCCTGTAGGTGATTGAACAATTGCTCTACATGGCCTGAGGTCCTCTTAATAATTTAGTGTGTTATTGTTTGAGATATGCCCACCTTCTTTCCCTTCCTGGCTGTGAACTCAGTTTTAACGTTTTTTCTGAGATTGCCTTGAGCCAAGAGGGGGCAGAAGGATGGGGTGATTAGGATTTTTAGTTCACATCTACACAACAGTCCTAATGAGATAGAAACTATTAATATACCCATTTATATATAAACAAATAGCAGCATACATGTGATAAGACACTCTTAAGTGGCAGAGCTGGAGAAAGAATTTAAGCCCATCAGAATCCCAAGGCCTTTGTTTGAACCACAATTCTCCCTTTTCTTTCTGCATCTTCAACAACCTTCTCTCCATGGGCTCTGTTCTCTCAGCATGGAAACATATCTAAGCATGCTTCTTTGCCTCCACAGCTTGTACAAGACAGTTTCTACCAGGGAATCCTGCCTGCAGTAGCAACTTCAAGCCAGAGAAGATTTTTTGATGAATAGCTAGAAGTTGGGGTTCACATCTACTGAGGCCCTAGAATGGGGCAGCAGGGACATTCAACAGAAAACTTCACATCTCATCCTCTTAAGCCCAGGATGCCTCCAAGAGCTCTGTTCCTGCCCTACTATGCACTTGGTCTCTTCATCTACTTTAACTCTTCACTATAAATAATGCAATCCACCTCAACTCTTCTTTTTAACTCTGTACTATAAATAATGGAATCCAAAAGATGTTATGCATATATTAAGAGAGTGGCCTGTGCCATGTCATTTCACATAAAGTCCCAATTATCTTTACCATAGCTCTGCAAAGGGTTTTTTTTGATAACCACATTTTACAGACATTAACCATAATAAGAACTGTTCACCATGCACCATTATGAACTAGAACCTGATTAGGGATTTTACCAGAGAGGTTGTACAGTCCATTGGTTAAAGGTATGAGCACGGGAGTTAAATGGCCTTGGTTAGAATCCTAGCTATGCTATCAGCTGTGGAACCCTGAGCAAGTTATTAAATCTTCTCTGAGCTTGGTTTCTTCATCAGTGAATTGGGGATAATGATGGTAGTAACAGTACTTTCTGAAAGGGGATTTTGTAACAAGTCATTAAATAATTTACCTAAAAGACTTCGAAAAGTATCAGACATAACAAATTTTCACAGTAAATGAGACTAGTTCACAATAAATACAAGCAAGTATCATTACATGAATTATCTTGTTTGATCTTTACAAAAAAAGTAATAATCATTGTTATCCATATTTGCCAGATGAGAAACAGATTTAGGGACTTATCCAAAGTCACACGATTAGTAAGTTGAGGAACAAAGACCCTTGTTATTCCCAATAAATCACCTGATTCATATTCTACTCCCTTTTACCCTATGCCATAGCTGTCCTAACAATTGACTGATCCCTCCTTTTGGATGATAGCTAAAACAAACATAGGGCTATGAATACTTTTTTTTTTGAGACAGAGTCTCACTCTGTTGCTAGGGTGAGGCTAGAGTGTCATAGCCTAGCTTGCAGCAACCTCAAACCTCAAACTCCTGTGTTCAAGCCATCCTCCTGCCTCAGCCTCTTGAGTAGCTGGGACTACAGGAGCCCACCACAACAACTTGCTATTTTTCTATTTTTAGTAGAGATGGGATCTCTCTCTTATTCAGGCTTGTCTTGAATTCCTGAGCTCAAGGGTTCCTCCTGCCTTGGCCTCTCAGAGTATAAAATTATAGGTGTGATTATAGGTGTGAGTCCATGCCCAGCCCACTTATTATTATTACTATTACCTCAAAGTTAAGGTTAAGATCATAAATGGCACGTGCTGAGGACAATCAATGTATCAACTAAATACATTCACTAAAGTTAATATGATTGTATTTCAAACCAAGCTATTTAAAATGGTCTTTGGGATTCCAATTTTGCCCCAGAATTTTTCCTTTTCTCTCAGAAGTTTAGTTTTTAATGACATATGACATTTTCTTTACTTAAAGGAGGGCTAGGGTATTTTAAAAATACATGTATATAAGGAATGTTACACAACACAACTAAGAAAACAGAACTTCATACTAAAACCCATAAAATGGCAGGGATATTAAAAGTGGAAATCAGATAGAAATTAAAGCAATAACTAAATCCAATGGTTCTAATTCAAATTTCTAAGATTGCTCTGCAGAGGGTTCCAACTACCATTTCCTGACTCCTTATTGCAGTCGAGGAACAGTGCTGTGAGGGCACATTATACGTTTCCCTGCGAGGACCATTCTGCGTTTTCCTCTGTGATGCTGCAATAACCTGTTGGACTGCATAGATCCTCCACTCCAATTACCAGTGTAAAGGAAGATGTTTTTAACTTTGCACAGTGTAAGGCAAATCTTTGAACTTAGAGAAGGTCACCCAAGTCTCTTGCAATATATAAAATATAGATAGGAAATGATTACATGAAAGGTCACACTCTTAGCTAACAAGGGAGGAGCATAGGCTCCTGGGTGTGTATATTTTAATAGCCTATGCCAGACATCTTTCTTTTTTGTTTGTTTGTTTTTTAGAGACAGAGTCTCACTTTGTCACCCTCGGTAGAGTGCTGTGGTGTCACAGCTCACAGCAACCACCAGCTCTTGGGCTTGAATGATTTTCTTGCCTCAGCCTTCTGAGTAGCTGGGACTACAAGCACCCGCCACAATGCCCAGCTATTTTTTTGTTGCAGTTTGGCCAGGGCTGGGTTCAAACCCATCACCCTTGGTATATGGGGCCAGCGCCCTACTCACTGAGCCACAGGCACAGCCCATATGCCAGACATCTTTTTTGCAAAACTATTAGTCCTTGTAGGTGAGAAGAGCACCTGAAGGCCTTAACGTAGACTTCTCAAAGACAGAGCAAGGTCCTGTTTGTTCCTATGCTTCCTGTACTTAGCAAAGTGCCCAGCCATGATGTGGGTGTACCAGTCTTGGAGACTGAAAAGGCATCAAGTACCTGGAGTCAGTGGTGCAGAATTCTTAGATTCAACTATTCTATTTGCTAATAATTATGTCCTTTGCATGTTATTTTATCTTTCTGAGTCTCCATTTCCTCATTTGTAAATGGATAATGATTGTGATACCCATCTCACAGTAGGGTTTTGACAATTGAATGAACTGGTGATGTGAAAATTGCTTTGTATATCATACATTGCATTATGGTAAGTTTGATTATTTTTATAATTAGCCTGGTAATGGGGCTCCAATATGAAACTTAGATTAATTGTATAATTATCTGGGGTCAAGAGTGGGAATTTCTTAATGGCAGGACTCCCAGATGCCAATGCAGTGACAGAAGTATTATTTCTGAAATTCTAATGAAAAACATCAGAAAGAAATTACTAAATAATTATAAAGTTATATCTTCTTATATTAAGATTACTTGCATTGTACCATTTTTGTTGTCAGATTAGAAAAACATTTTTTTTTAAATTGTGGTACTAAATGTTTATTATAGGGGAAATTAGACAATATAGATAAGAAAAATAAAAATAAAAATCACTTATATAATTCTGTTACTTAGAAATGACCTCATTAACAATGTTATCTATAGTTTGCTAATTTTTCTTCTATGTGTGCGTATATTTGAATATTACATGTAATAAAAATACATACAATATATACTATTTTTGGTTATAAAGCAAGATGCTAGTATATCTTTTCATGTTAATGTACTTAGATTTGTAATATTATTTTTAACAGAGGCATAGTTTTCTCTTAAGAGCATGTAGAGCAATTTATTTATCAATAACTACTTTTGGACATTGATATCCTATGTTTTTATCATAAATATGGGCATAGTTTACATAACTATTTTAATGGCTTTGTAATTTTTCCTTAGAATAAACAGCTTAATGGAAAATGGGGGGGTTAATAAATTTTTAGCATGAATTTAATATATAAATTTTTAAGGATATTTAGATTTTTAAGAATATTAAGGCATACTACCAAATTCAGAGGGCAGCCCCTGTGGCTCAAGGAGTAGGGAGCCGGCCTCATATACCAGGGATGGCCGGGTTCAAGCCCAGACCCGGCCAAAACAAACAAAACACACACACACACAAATATTAAACGGCAGAATAGATACTAATTTATACTCCTGCTAACATTGCTTGAGGTTGCTAGTTTCTCTATATTCTCAGAATACTTGACCTCAAAAACACTTTGCCAATCTGATAAGTAAGATTTTTATCTGCTTTAAATGACATTCTTTTGACTACTAGAAAGTTGTATCATTTTCATATATTTATGGGGCATTTGAATTTCATCTTTGAAAAAAATGGCTATTTATTTTCTTAATATTTTCTCCACTTTCATGTCCATTTTTTTAAAAGACTGATTTTAGAAGTGAAGTAGGTGGCTCGGCACCTGTGGCTCAATCGGCTAAGGCGCCAGCCACATACACCTAAGGTGGCGGGTTCGAATCCCCAGCCCGGGCCTCCAAACAACAATGATGGCTGCAACCAAAAAATGGCCAGGTGTTGTGGCGGGCACCTGTGGTCCCAGCTACTTGGGAGGTGGAGGCAGGAGACTCACTTGAGCCCAGGAGTTGGAGGTTGCTATGATCTGTGATGCCATGGCACTCTACACAGGGGGATAGCTTGAGGCTCCGTCTCAAAAAAAAAAAAGAAATGAAGTAGGCAATGGTTCCCTATGATTCTTGCCTCCTGGTATTCACGTTGTGTAATCACATCACCCAGCTCACCCCCACTGAGTATGGTCTGCAAATATTGGCTCACTTCTAATGAACAGAAGCTGGCAAAAGTCATGGGATGTCACTTCTGAAATTACAAAATTATGACTTCCATGTTGCTTACTTTCTCTCTCTTTCCCTCTCTCAGAGCCCTTACTCTGGGAGAAATAAGCTGCCATATTGTGAGTTGCACCTTACAGAGAACCACATGGCCAGGAACTAATGTCTCCCACCAATAGCCAGTAAGGATATGAGTCTTGCCGATAGCAGCCATGTGATTGAGCCATGAAGTGAATAATCCGTGGCTTGCTTAGAAGCAGATCCTTTCCCAGTCAATCTAGAAATGACTGAAGCTCTGGCTGGCACTTTAATTGCAGAGAGATGAGCTACACACAGATACCTGACCCAAAGAACCTACTAGATAATAATTGTTTGTCACTAGAATATGCTAAGTATTGGGATAGTTTGTTACATAGCAATAGATAAATAATATAAGGAGCTTTATAACAATATGACATAGTAGGTTTTTACAGACCTCACAACTAAACCCACTGCATAAAATATAGATGACATAATTCTTAATGCATATATGAGCTGCCAGGAAAATAAAGGAATCCAAAGGACAAGAAGTAAAAACCCAGCAACTGATAAGCAAATACTAGGGTCTGTTTTGCCCTGGAGATACCTGCCCATCCTTGGTGGCTTAGGGCCTATGTTTTAATGGACTGATGACAGAAAAAAAGGCTTGGGTCTAACAAGTTTGGAAAGTCTGATTGGAAGCTCCTGCCCCACCAACATGCCATCAAAAATGTGACATGGTCAGCAGGTGATCTAGAAAAATATCTACCATGCAGAAGAGGATAGCAGTAGTGTCTCTGGTTTACCCCTGGATAAAGCAGAGAAAAGAGTGAAAGAGAGGGCAGCGCCTATAGCTCAAAGGGTGCCAGCTCCATATGCCAGAGGTGGCGAGTTCAAACCCAGCCCCGGCCAAAAACTGCAAAAAATAAACAAATAAATAAATAAAGGAAAAGAGTAAAAGAGATTAAAATCTCCCAATAAAATTCCTAATCACAAACTCACAAAACACAAAGGTTTGGGGCTTAAACTAGTACTAATCATGTGACACACAAAATCCTAAACTGAAATTTTGTTTAAAGTCTTTCCTGATTGATAATTCTCCAAGGTGCTTAGCAGAAGCAAATGAAAATTCTTTCTGGAGGAATGCACTTTAGACACATGCCTGAAAGAATTTCCATAAATCCATAGATAAAATTTCCAAGGTACAAGAGCTCAAAAACTCACTGAGCACAGAGGGAACAAACCACCATGAGCAAGAGTCGGGCGAAATAACAATGCACCTTATTACATGCCTAAAAGGTATAGAGAATGGAAAGATTGACCACAATACAAAATCAGTATGTTTTATGTTTACATAAGCAAAACGGCATATTGAATGTATGATGAAAGAGCACCATTCTACGCAGAAACTGAGTAGATATAGATGAAAAAGGAACAAATAGAACTTTTAGACATGTAAAATATAGCAATTTCTATTAAAAAGTCAATAAGTAGAATAAACGGAAGACTGGACACAGCTAAAGAGGGAATATAGAAAATAGATTTGAGAAATTAAAGAGGGTAAAGCGCAGAGAAAGAGGGATGTGGAATATGAAATAAAGTTTCATATTTATAAGGGAAATAAAGTGGGAAAGACCTACAAGCATAATTGGGTTTTCAGAAGGAGATAACAGGAAATAAAGGATAGATGATATTAGAAAAGACAATTGGTGAAAATTTCCCAGCAACAAAGACGCCAGTTACGAAATCTGATGAACTTCAAGCACGATCAATGAAAAGAGATCCAAAATTCAACCTCAAAATAAAATTACAGAATCCTAAAGAGAAATTGAGAATTTAAAGAATAGCCAGAAAGAAAAGAACAAATGATCAATAATACAACTATAATTATACTGAAAGCAGAATGCATTAGTTTGCTATTGCTGCTATGACACATTATCACAAGTTTCATGCCTTAAAAATGCATATATTCTCTTACAGTTCCGGAGGTCAGAAGTTCAACCTGAGCCTTACAATCAAGGTATCAGCAGGAGTGGTTCCTTTTGGAGGTTCCAGGGGAAAACCTGCTCCTTGCTCCTTTCAGCTTCTAAAAGCTGCCAGCCTTGCATGGCTGCATCACCCGCATCTCTGACTACACTTCCTACTACTGACTTTGTTCCTCCTACCTATCTCTTATAAGGACTTTATGATTGTCATGAAAAAAAAACTCCAAGCTAACCTCCCCATCTTAAGATCCTTGACTTAATCACATCTGTAAAGTCCCTTTTACCATGTAAGGTAATGTATTCATAGGTTCCAGATGAGAAAGAGGCCATTGGGGGAGGGGCATTATTCAGCCTACCACAGTAAATTTGGAAGATGCAATACAGTAGCATGGTAGGCTGAAAATACTTACACCTGTACTTCTATAACTGATGAAGCCACTTTTTAGGAGATGAGGTGGAATAAAGATATTTTCAGAGCAACTAAAATAGTTGGTTTTCTAACTCACCAATGGAACTCCTAAAGCATAAACTTTTGATTATAAAGCTACAAGTAATCAAAACAAATGTAGTACTAGAACATAGCTAGACATACAGAGAAAGGGAATAGAAGAGAGAGCCCAGAAATAAACTTTCACATATACGGTCAAATGATTTTGACAAGGGTGCCAAGACTATTCATTTGGGAAAGGACAGACTTTTCAACAAATGGTGCTAGAAAAACTGAATGCACACATGCAAAAGAAAGAAGCTGGACATATATCTTACATTATGTATAAAAAATAACACATAGCACATCAGAGACTTGAGTGTAAGAACTAAAATTATAAAGCCCTTAGAAGAAAGCATAAGGTAAAACTTCTTAACATTAGATTTGGCAACAATTTCTTAGATGTGATGTAAAGAAGATAGTCTCAAAAATGCAGATACTGTATGGGTCTACTTATTTAAGATGCTTAGAATAAGATGCAGTGCTCGCAATCATAGACACAGAAACTAAAACAGTGAGTGCCAGAGCTGGTCTGAGAAGGGGATGCAGAGTGTTAGGTTAGTGGGGACAGAGTTTCACCTTTATAAGAGGAAAACAGTTATAGAGATGAATGGCGGTGAAGGTTTCACATTATAAATATACCTAATACCACTAAATTGTACAATTAAACATAGATAACATGGTAAATTTTGTTATGTGTTTTATCGCAGTAAAAAAATTTAAAAACTGTGCGTTGACGTTTATAAAAATACTTTTTGTATTATATGTGTGATTATGTATTTTTCCAATTTACCTTAAATGTGATGGATTACATTATTCTTTATGTTGAACTGTCTTTATATTCTTCAGTTAAAGGACTACATCACATTGTATCATTTATTAAATATGTTGATGAATTCTAGTTGCTAACATTTTAGACTTTGAGGCCTATAATCATTAGTACAATTGCTATGGTTTTTTGCCACTTGGTGGGGGTCTGGTTTGGGTTTCTTAGATATGATAACTCTGTAAAGTGAATTGGGAAGTTTTCTTCTATGTTCTAGAATAATTTATATAGAGAGAAATATCTATTCTTCAAAGGCTTAAAAACTCCCTGGGGTTGTTTTTGGACTTGAAGACTTTTTAGAGTAGTGTTCTAACTAATTTAATATTTTTCCATGATAAGTGGTCTTTTCAGATTTTTTTCTAAACCACATTTATATTCCTCCATCTATCCCTGGTACCAAAGGGCAAGGAAAGGACATGGAGGAAAAGAAGGAAAGACATGTCATTCACAGAGGAAAAATAGTCCTGAGTGTGTGTATAGAAGGCACACACTGCAGATGTATAGTGTGTGTGTGGTGTAGGCAGGGGATATGGCGGTGTGTGGTATGGATTTGAGTATGCAGCATGTGTGGGGTGTGTTTCTATGTGCCTAATGTGTGTCCATGCTTGGGGAGGGGGACGTACATAGTGTGAAAGCAGAATTCTCTAGCCTGATGGGCTGATGTTCTCTATCCTTTGAATCCTCAGGTAACTGTACGTGCCACTTAAACACTTGGATTTCCATTGGAAAAATTCTCCTTAGTCCCCACACGTTAAAAACTTTAAATAAATATGTAAGTGTAGACCCCCAAACTCTAGCATTCATATTGTGGAAACTGAATCACTCATGTTTAGGGGGATTCTTGTGTCTTGTTAAGCTAATAGCCAAGAGTCTTCATCTTACCAAAGAGAAACTGAATGCTTACTTTGTGACGTACACAAAGCACTTTATCAAAGTTGTCTCACTTAGTCCCTATAGGGTTTATGGAAATATTAAATAAGCTATCTCTGTTCACGATCCACAAAGCACCTAAAAGTTATGCAAGAATTACTGATACATTGAATAGTATTATCAACATTCAATGGATAGAATGGATTGCAATGCTTTCAAAAGTTGGTGGGACTCCAAACTAATACAACCTTTTTGGAAAGAAATATGGAGAAACCTCAAAGAATTCAAGCTAGACCTCCCATTTTATCCTGCAATCCCATTACTGGGCATCTACCCAAAAGGAAAAAATTTCTTCTACCATAAAGACACTTGCACTAGACTGTTTATTGCAGCTCAATTTACAATCACCAAAATGTGGAAACAGCCTAAATGCCCACTAACCCAGGAATGGATTAACAAACTGTGGTATATGTACACCATGGAATACTATTCAGCCATTAAAAAAGATGGAGACTTTATTTCCTTTGTATTAACCTGGATGGAAGTGGAACACATTATTCTTAGTAAAGCTTCACAAGAATGGAGGAGCATGATTATCCTTTGTACTCAATCTTGATATGAAGACGATTAATGACTTAGAACACAGAGAGGGGTGGGGGAAGGGGAGAGCAAAGAAAGAAAGAAGGAGGGAAGGGGCTGGGGGAAAGGAAGAGAAGAAAGGAGAGGGATGGGATCTTGGTATGTGACACACCTTTTGGGGGCAAGACACAATTACAGGAGAGACTTTACCTAACAAATGTAAGCAGCGTAACCTGGTATCTTGTACCCTCAATGAATCCCCAACAATAATACAAAAGTTTATGAAGTTCTGCATAAAATAAGTTACTGTCTCTTATACACGTAAGTTATGCTGTGCTTTCTCCCTCTTTGTCAGATAGGTTTGTGAGATATCAGCGCCTCCAGGCCTCCATGGCACCAGTGGGAGACAGCAAGCCCACACAGAGGTAGTTTCAGTATCCAGCAGCCCCCCTGTGGGGCTGAGGGCAAGAGAAGAGGAAAACCACTGCTGGAAGTCACATGATAACTGAATAGACTTCTTGTCATGTGAAAAGAAACCCCTGAGGCCTTGCAGAGATACTTGAAGTGGGATTTCAGATAAATAAGGTCATGTATTAACAAGTAAAATTGAAGTTCCAACTCAAACTTGGGTCACACGTAGTGACAGAGCAGTGGTCTATAAATATGACCATGCATCAGAATTCCCTGCAGGGCTGTTAAAATGCAGGGTCCTGGCCCCTTCCCTAGAATTTTAATTCAGTAGGTCTGGGGTGTGATCTGAGAAACTGAATTTGTAACAGTTTTCCAGGTAATGCTGACAGTCCTAAGTCTACATTTTGAGAACTGCAGATTTTGATAATGAGAAAGTGTTAGTACTATTACATAACTAGGGGATCCAGGACCAGTCTTGGGTCCTTGCAATTGCAGCAATCTAAAGACTCTGGCTTTTTAAGAGGCGAAGATCCTAGGTCTCCAGATATTGGAGTCATTTCAAGAGAAAACCAATACTAGGTCTGTTAGTGTTTTTCAAACTCGTATTTTTTTTGTACTACAAACCACAATCAGCAATACAATCTATATTACCATGTAATTATACACACATCACTGAAATTTGCCTGTGGGGCACTCAGGTCTATTCTTTTAGATATTGTATGCAAACTCACTAAATTGTTTTCATGACTCACTAAAGGATTACAACTGGGACTTTTAAAAACACTGTATTAGGGCACAGTGGTTCATGCCTATAATCCTAGCACTCTGGAAGGCTGAGGCGGGTGGATTGCTTGAACTTATGAGTTTGAGACCAGCCTGAGCAAAAGCAAGACCCTGTCCTTACTAAAAATAGAAACTGAGGCAAGAGGATCGTTTGAGCCCAAGTTGCAGATTGCTGTGAGCTATGATGCCATAGCACTCTACCCAGGGAAACAGCTTGAGACTCTGTGTCAAAAAAAAAAAAAAAGAAAGAAATTATGCATTAGGGGCTGGATGAAGAAGAATCTCTCTAAGTGGTGATATATGTGTTATTGCAGTGGAGGAAATGTAATCAGGATGGGAGTAGTCAATTCATCAGAGTGGGTCAAGCCAACCCACCTCATCAGTTAAACTTAGAATTGTAAAGTGCCACCTTGCATTTTCCTGAATTTACCAGTCTCATAGACAATTATATGTTCTAGTCAAATACTTCCTTAAATAGACTTCAAGGAATACAAAATATTATTTAAAAGCTAAAATAATATACATAACAGTGTATTTTAATTTAATGCAAAATTATATAATAGAGCATAGCTAATTAAAAGCTTTTTTTTATACTCAGAGCTCCCCAGATTATTTTTTTTAACCTGGTTCTTCTTTTTTAATTTTTTTTTTATTAAACCATAGCTGTGTACATTAATGCATTTACGGGATACAATGTGCTGGTTTTATATACAATTTGAAATACTTACACCAAACTGGTTAACATAGCCTTCACCGCACTTTCTCAATTACTGTATTATGACGTTTATACTCTACACTTAGTAGATTTGACCTGTACCCTTGTAAAATGCACCATAAGTATGGTCTGACCAATTACCCTCTCTCCATCCATCCTCCCCCCTCCCCGCCCCTCCTCTGCCCCCCACATCTTGCACTTCACCCCTGCAGAGGCAAGGTGCAACCCAAATTATTTTAGTAGCCTCTAAAACAACTCCCAAATACTTATTGAGCTAGCCTATATGCATAAATAGCATGATATTACCTCTACAGACGAAACTGTGAGAGCTACATATCATCTGGGCACACCTTAGAAATGTTGACACCTTTTTCCAATTGCATTGAAGGTACGTAGGTGGGTGAGAATTGACAGTAGCATAATAATCAACGGACATCTTGTAGTAAAATGAAAATAAGTGGTGAAATTGCCATTGTGGGGGGAATTTAATTACCAGTGAAGTCAGTTTTATTTGTGAAATGACTAAAATAAAAAAATACATAATTTGAAATGCCAAGCAATATGCACTAAAATAAACCAAAATACCATATCTGCAAGAAAACAAAGTGAGGGTGGCATAGTGGATTCTCTTTAGTTACTGCTGGGTGAATGATCTATTATTATACATAGCAGATGCAGCTTTTATTGACTTTCATTCCCAACACAATTATGATTTGCCAAGTAGAATGTCTTTCAGTTAACCAATTGGTCAAGATAGAAATACAGATGGGGGAAAGGCCAGAACGTGAAAGGCCATTTCTCAACAGAAGTTTCTAACCAGAAAACTGGGAGTTACATTAGCCACTGTAGCACTCTCTTTGCCAAGGTCTCTCCCTGACCTACCCCAATCAAAACACTAATAAATGTTGCCCCACAGAAGAGCCAGACTGAAGAGCATATGACTCTGAAAGGGTCAAAGCAACCCTCAAAGGTCCACTTAACTTTGCCTCCTTGGCCACATTTCCTTTTTCAGTGTCCAGTTCTAGGGCCCTCTCTCCCTCTAGGCAAGCCTGAGTAAAGCTATTTTCCAAAGTGAGACTATGAAGAAAAAATGAGGAGAGTCAACTGCAGCCAAAGGGGAAAGTGAAGAATCAGGAATGAGTGAGTTTCATCATGTTGGATCTTGGAGGAAATCGTAAGCATTCTCCCCAGGGCTGAGGCAGTGAGGGAGAAGGCCGGGAGATCAGGATGAGATCTGGAAATCTGGGTACGGGCAAAAGGTAATGGAGTTCAAGGCACAGCTCGTGAACATGCCCAGAGTTCACATTAACAGGCTGGCTGCATGGCACAAGGTTACAGTCCTGAGACTCAGAGCTCTGCCTCACAATGTGACCATGTGATCCTAGTAACTGATTTGGCAGCCCAGCAATGAGGAACTGATACTGAAATCTCTGTATACTTAGCTCCATGGGTACTCTCAATCGTCAGCCATCATTTTGTCATCCTATAAAGGGCCTTTTTATAGCTTAATGTACCTACAAAATAGCTTGGGCAGCTTGTTAAAACACAGATTTTGATTTGGTAGGTTTGATGCAGGGCCTGAGATTATGCTTTCCTATTAAGCTCCCAGGAGATGCTGATGCTACTGGTCCTGGGACCACATTTTGAGTAATTAGGTCCCATAGAGGTGTTTGAATTTCTATGAGGTGCCTAGGATTTCCCAATGCACAAATGCTTTTCCTTTCGAAGCCAGAAGCTGAGTAATATGTTAACTGTATCTATATTCATTGTCACACAAGTGCACACACCATGTCTTCTTTAATTCATCATCATAATAAAGAAACAGAATTAAAAATTGTACTTAGACATCTTGTTTTCTTTCAGACATATTTGGTTATTAAATACCAAAGGCCCCACTTTTAAGGGTAGAGCTCAGGATAAGGTATAGTAATAGAAGGAAGGGGAAGAGAAGGAAGAATTAACATTTACATAGAATCTGTACTAGGCCTGACACTGCTGGGCAGTGCACATGGTGGCTACAGCCTGAGGAACTCTTATACATGCCAAGTACTAGACTAAGTATTTTTCATACATAATTTAACCCTCACAACAAACCTATATGTTGATATCTATGAAAATCTATATATATATATATATATTTTTTTTTTTTTTTGAGACGGAGCCTCAAGCTATCCCCCCTGGGTAGAGTGCCATGGCATCACAGCTCATAGCAACCTCCAACTCCTGGGCTCAAGCGAGTCTCCTGCCTCCGCCTCCCAAGGGTGGCTGGGACCGCCACAAC